>CAJNOP010000573.1:0-20178 GCA_905250075.1 Rotaria sp. Silwood1 | reverse complement strand
CCCACACCCAAAATCATCCCCAGACCTGTACCAAAAAGGAAACTGATTGTGCCAGGGTGTGGGTAGGTGCAGATGTGGGTGTGAGTGTGGACGTGAATGAGGTGTGGATGTCGGTGTGCGCATGAGAGTCGATGATAGGGAGATCAACCCTCACACCTATTCACACCTCCACTCCTCAGTTACACCCGCGTCCCACACCCAAACTACCTTGAAACATTGGCGCACACAAATTTTCTGTTTAGCATGTTGAAGAACTTGTATCCTCATTCGTTGACTGTGTAAAACAAGGAACCGTAATTACTATTTCAAAAAATAAAATGATTGTTTTATTTATAACTAAATATATGGTTCATTGAAGGAGACATTTGTATAAAAATAGGAAAATATATTGTAATTTTTTCAAAATAATTGAGAAGCTAATATTAGGCGTCAAACTTCGTGTCTCTCACGTTAATAAGTATTCAATTGCATCGTACTCAATTTATAACGTTTTTTCTTGCTTCTTTGATTGTTTATCTCATCATCAATGAATACGCTAATATTTATACGATTCTCGAATGACGTTGCGTAATTTCATCATTGTCGCTTTTCATAAAAAGCATTAGTCATTCTTGGTTTTTATAGTTTAGTTATCAGAGGGCATGTGAGATATAATACGTTCACCTACTATTCGAGTTTGTCATCAATCTATATAACATCATCATTTTGCATATCATTGTTTTCTTATCACACAGAAACTATCTAAAACTTCCCCGAGATGAACTTTTTTTTCCATACTCGTGACCTGCGTAGCAGCATTCTTGAAACATCCAACTAGATTGAAATATAACAGTAAATTCACTATGTAGGCTGTCTAAGGCTAATAACTTCCGTCGACTTCCTTTAATCCATGCATATTAAAGTGTACATTGTTTAAATTGTGAGTTCTTTATCACAAATATATAGCACATCAAATTTAAGACACTTTTGCATCTCAATGCGCCCCTTTTATTTACATTTCGAATATAAATGTGGGTTAGGAGTTTTTTCAGTGATGTAAGATGCAGAGAAACCTGAAAAGTTTTACAATTTATGTCTCGCTCCAAAAGATTAACCAGAGTTTTTCTTTTGTACTCTTATGCTTTGGTATACTTTTTTCAGTGAAATCAATAGGAATTTTGATTTTCCACAAAGTTTTTGCAAAAGTAAACAGGGACGACAAATCTGAATCTGGAATTAGATTCCGAAAAATTGTATACTCGATGTTTTAGTCAGTCAAACTTTATAGAAAACCAATATTTTCCCCAAAATATCTTTCTTAGTAAAAAATAAAAATTAAATTAAGAAACTGTAAGACTATATTTCCTTTCTTGGTGAGTGCTAGTGAAAAATCCGCTATCGTTTATGATCAATGAGACGATAACGGTGCATCGATCAATAATCATAACTGTTGCTTCTCTAGAAATGGATCATTGTATTCACATCTTTATTTATGCTTTTTATACATTATTCGTATTAAAACAACTGAGAACTATTAGCATCTAGGTCGAAGAAACGACTAAAACGTCAGAATAGAAAAGATCTCGAATATCCAAGCAAATTACACGCTCGTGAGTAAAAAATTTAAGCTCTTGACTTTAACGCATCCCACAAGATGTTCGCCTAGGGACCAATCATGAACAAAATTTTTTAATGTATCCTAAAAAATATACCAACATGTATATATTTATGAAACTGACAAAGTGGAAAAACCATTTATCGACACTTGGAAATTGGACGTCACTATTATGATGTTCGTTGAAAGAAAGAACAAAATATAGAATGTGAAGTCAACATTGGTTATAGTTCATTGAGGCATCATAGGAGTTTAATAACAAGAAAGAACAATATTTAAATCAAATATTAATTCTTTGTTCTTTATTCTTTCATAAATAATCTTGTAAGAAAAAAAATTATTGCACGGCTTTTTGTTTCCTTTTTGACAATAATACATAAAAAAAAAAATCAGTCAGCAAATGATTTTCTTTTTGTTCTTTTTATTATCAATATTTACTATTTGATAAATTTTTTTTTTTTATTTCTTTGTAAATGTACTTAAATGCTAAACACTTCACTTGTTAAAATATTTATGAATATATAATCGCTGATGGATGTGAACAATTGGATTTTTACCTTTGGTATTCTTGATAAAATCCAACTGTAAAATATCCAAGGAAAAAAATGATTCACAATGTCAATGTTATGAGTCGACATGGTGAAAGTTACAACAATTAAAATGTTTGTTTGTAATTATTTTACCTTCTCTTATGTTTATGAGACATATTATTCTGTCATTGATTACACACTAAATTAAATGCAATCCTTGAGTACTTATATTTCAGTATCTATTTTATATAAATATATATATTAATGTACAATGTCTCCTTCAAAAGACTCATATCAAAACTTTCACTAATGACTTTTATGATAAATAGCGTCAAATGACTGTAATAGTAATTTGTTTATTTGTCAAAAACTTTATGAATGTTGTTTAATAAAATCAAATTAAATAATTTAAATTCTATTTTCAATATTTTAAAAACAAATGTTAAATATTACAAGGCGCTTCGGTTCTTTATTCTTAATTTCCTTTGTTTTTTTTTTTTGTTAAACTACAAAAAGAAAAATGAAACAGTAAAAAATACTGAATACACACACAGTAGCAATTATTTTCAAATTTGAGGTAAAAGAAAATGAAGAACCAAAAAGAAAAACAGAAGAAAAATTTTCACCGGTATATTTTCTTTTGTTTTTTCTTTTTTTAATATTCTATCGTTGAAATATCGATAATAAAATTTCTATTATTAAAATTAAATATGAATTCATGAATAAATCTAAAATAAATCAATAAAGATAATATTTTTCGACTTTTTCAGTTTTAAATACCTGAACTTTGATTTGATTTAAATTCAACTGGAATATATTTTCTTATTGGATCTGTTTCACATATATAAATTCCAGCAATATTAGCTGGTTCATCCGTATAAAATAATGTTGATATAAATGAATGTTGAGTAAAATTTTTTACTATACGTGTATGTCGATGTGAATTTGTATTAATTCGTTTATTATTATGCCACCAATGAATATCATAATGACGTTGTTCTAAATGACTATCTGTTAATATACAACTTAAACGTATGGAATATTGACCAGATTCATCAGGTGATATGAGTACTTCTTTCGAATGAATATCAAGACTATCTAAACAAGCCAAAATTTTAAAACTTAAATTGAGTTCTCTTCGAATTTTAATTATACTTACGTATCACACGTACTTGATAAGCCATTTGTATTGTTTTTGGTGAAAGTGATTTACACATATAAAGACCTTCATCAGATTCATTAACTTTTGATAATGTTAATATTGTTGAATAAGCTATAGAAGTATCATTAATTTGTTGAATTTTTTGTTGAATACTATAACGTGTTTCACTTGGTGTTAATGATTGATCATTGAGAAATAATGGTCGCCAATGTGTTTTATGTGTACGATGATTAATATTTGAATCAGTTAAATTTTGATAAAGCCATTGAACAATCTTTAAAATAAGAAATAAGATAATTATATAGAACATGATTTTTTTTTTTTCTTCTGTGTTACAGTTTTATCACTGTCTTCATCTTGAAATGTACATGAAAGAGATAAATCAGAATCACGTTCAGCTGTTACACGTTTTGGTTGTGGTCGCCTATCGGCTAAAATCAAATATAATGACAAAGCAAAAAAAAAAAAAATAAGAAATTTTCTTTATTATTCCATATATGAAAATTTTAGAATAGTAATTATCAATATTAAAGATTCGTTTATTTATAACTTTCGAGTGATATTTGAATTAGATAATTGAAATTCTACTATTTACAAACAGATTATTCTTAATCAAACTAATTCAACTTGACAGACATTATCTCGTCATTATTCAACCTTCATTTCTTTTTTTTTTTTTGTAAAATATATATAAATTATTCAATTAGATTTCATTCGCATGGTCTACTATTTTATTTTGCGCCAAAATATATATTAATCGATATTCCTCTGGGAATAATTTTCGCATGATAGACTCTTTTTTTTTTTTTCTTCTTTCTTTTACTGTTAATCATAAATCAATTATCAACACTTACCATAGATAATATCAATCGTTAGAAATAATAAGCAAATAATAAATAATCGTCGATAATAATTCATTTCTAATGATTTTTATTTTTTGTTATATTCGTCAATGAATAGATATATTCTGAAATAAAACAGATACAATTTTTTCTTTTTTTTGTTGTTGATTAATAATGATATTTTTGACACCGATGTATCAACAACATCTGATACATACATATACATTCATTATCCAACATTTCAGATCATAATAATTTCTCTTATTCATCGCATCGTTCACCAAAAAAATTCTATCTTACATCATAATCTTGCGATCAATTTCTTTTTTTTTTTTTTTGTTTGATAAAACGAACAACATTGAAAACACTAATTGAAGAGGGCGGTGAAATATGTATATATACATATAGTACACTAGAATCGTCTTTTCTCTTTGTTCTTTTGTTCTATGACACGCACGCAATGGATACTATACAATAGTAATTAGAACAACACACACATACACTACTGAGAAATATGTACAGATGAGGATAGCCAACTGACTACCCCTCCGGAGAAGACGAACTTGCTCTCGCCTATTTACAAATTGATTAAAAATGAATGAAACTGAATTACTTTCCATGCGTCATACAATAGTAGTGTAATGGTCAATAGTCGAATAGTAGTGACCGTGGCGGCGATGATAAAGAGACATGCACATTTGAAGAGAAACCCTAGTTGTACATACACACACGACATATATCGGCTATGTCATGCAACTACACGCGTGGACATTACTATATGACTTAAAAATAACTAACAATTATTATTATCATCTTCATATTCAGGTCATATTTACATGAACTACTTTAATGTAGATACGTGCTAAAAAACTTCTACTTCTAAGTATTCTGTCTCATATACATATATATGTATATAATACAGAATAAACTTAAGTTGATTTATACATATCAAATCTGAGGTCTTTCTTGTGGACGGACAAAAAAAAAATGTTACTTAACTTGTTCAAAATTTTCGTCCATGAACGTTTACTTAACATCTCAAGAATTGTGTCATATATATATAAGAGTTAATAATGTTCTATTTGCATTTCATAACTGACTTGTATATATGTATACATATGTATATTCTAAGGGACAAAGAAAAAATTCAAATGATTGATAGAGTACGAATAATTGATTTCAATAAAGAAGCAAAGAGAAGAAAAAAAACGCATCAACACCAATGACATTTATGGAATTGTGAATTTATTTTTGTCTATGCCCGCGTATATCTAATCGTTCTCTAGCATAGCATGTCCAAAAATTTGATTTTGTGACATAGAAGAATACACGCTCATCTTATGTGTTCATTCTTCTGTACAGTCCATGTATGTTGTCGGAAACGACAAAATACTAGTTTTATATATAGACATGCTCAAATGATTAACATTTTGACAATTTCTAATAGAATGTATGAATAGCATCAGTGACCAATAAAAGTCGATTAGTCGTCATTAGAGAAATGACATCATATGATCTTAAAATATCTCGAGGCGATAGAATAGTGTCGGTTCATATGAAATAGAAATCTCAGTGTTTATATACAAAATAAGTATGCGCGTGTGCATTTCGTGAAAGAAGAAAAAAAAAAATCTATATATATATGATGATTGAGCGTAGCATATATATATATCGTTTATTACGTGGCTATACTCAACTATGCATGAACAAATAATAAGCACACAAAACCAAAGTTAGTTCATCGACAATCGATCTTAGTGCTACTCATCTAAGTTTGACCTTCTGTTAAGAAAAACGTTCATTCACTGAAGTGCTAATTTCTTTCTCTCATTTTGTTTGCCGCACGCAAAACTCGATCAAGTGTATGCAACGGTTTCCTCTTCTTCTTCTTCTTTTTTTGCTCTATGAATGGTCTATATGCGCAAACTTTGTGTCATTAGACATTAATTCTGCTGTCATTATTACCGTATATGTATGTGGTTACAATTTCTTCCATTACTTCATTCACCTGTTATGACAGATCTTCATTCTGTTCGTCTGCATATACATACACAACATTGAACAGTAGTAGTGGTAGTCGCTACTTCTCAAGTGGACGAAAGAGGAGGAGAAAGAAAGACATTGAACACTTTCTTTTCCCTCGCTCTCTCTCTCTCTCTCTTCTCCTATCTATGTATAGATCAAATATTTTCGAGTCCTTTTTTTTTTTTTTTTTGTCTTTTATATTTATATTCTATTAAAATGAAACACAAAGAAAGGCAAAAGATAGCCGTCCGGACGTGCGCCTCCGTTCAATTGATAAAAGACGTGCGGACGAAGAAGTTTTTTTGTGTGTATGTATATATATACACTTGAAATAAATAAAAAGTGACACACTAAGGCAACGATAGACACATCCCGCTGTGTCTCGTGATCCGAAAAAGACGTTGTGCATGTGTGCCGTTCAACTAACGGAAGTTTTAAAAATTGGCTCCTTCCGATTAAGAGACGGGAAATTTTATGAATAGGCTCAATAAAGCTTTAACTAACAAAGGGAGAGAGAGAGAGAGATAAAGATACACACCCATGCACATTTATATTGTATACATTCAATTAGATAAAGAAACTCTAACCTGTATATTATTATTATTATTATTGTGTGACAAACACTATAACTTAGATAAGTTCAAAAGAATAATCTAAATGAATGAATGAGTAAATTGTCGGTGAGAAGAAGAAAAAAAAAATCAACGAACATTTTCGATGTTAATCGAATAAACGTGTGTTGGACAGTAATCGGTTTTTTGACCCTTTGATTGCATCATGTTTAATGTCCTAGTAGTTGTTGTTGTATTAGTAGCAGTAGAAAAAGAATATGATGATGATGATGATGATGAGGAAGACGACGACGACTAAGTATGATAATCTCTTGGCAATAATTGAATTTGGCTGTATGTATATATGTATATGTCGTCAGTACAGACCACGCCCAGGGGCTCTTCTACACCCGAATAAATCACTCGACTTTGACCTATTCGCATCATCTTTAATGTGTATTGCTCCATACACATTGAATTAGTCTTCTTTTCTTTCTTATTTTCTATAGTGTCAAGGATTCAACGAATCTAGTGGTACATACTTGAACGCGTGTAAGAGACTCCCAAGAGCATCAATCATCATTTTTATGACATATGAGGATCGCCGTTCCAATTGAATGACTTTTTCTTGTTTCTGCTTATAAGAGTACTAGTCAATAGAATATAGTCTTTCAATTCGGCTAGTAAGGTCAATAAGTATGATATCAAGGAAAAAGATGGCCATGATGTAAGAGCTCTTTACACTTATATGCGTGAGAAATTAGCATTTTCTCTTTTCTTATATCTTATAATAGTTATGCGGAAATCTGTCGCTTCTAGTGACGAACTTGATACTAGCTATGTATATAGCATTTTCTATACGTTTATTTATATTTATATTAGTGAAATTGATCTCTTCTTTCTTTTCTATTCGCACGTCAATGAACACGTTGTATGATATCTTTTTTCTTATATGTGAGTGTGTGCATATATGTTTTGTGTTTTGTCGATAATATATCAACATAGAAAGCTAAATTGTTAATGATCAAAGTGTGCATATGAATAATAAAGACAATAGAAGTTAGTCAAACGAAACACATGTAGAATAGCCTTCCGCAAGACTGACTTTAGTTTAAAAGCGTCGGCGTCTAGTAAGCCTTAAGGCGTTTATTCAATATAACTACGATTGCAGTCAATCAATCGAACGAACAAACGACAACGGATTGTATTATGATGAGATGGCAATAATTATAATAACTTAAAATACAATAGGTAGACTAAAGTAAAAAGAAATCACGAGAATCATGCTTGTTGACTGAAGGTCATTTGACGCGTGCCAATGAAACCTTATTTAAAATGTGTTTAGTTGTGTCTAGATGTTTATTATTCTCATATGTAAAGAAGACAAAAAAAAAAGAAAAAGAATGACACTGATCTCAAGTAATTGTAGACCATTGGATCTGATTCTCTCGGATATTTCTTCATATTTCAATTTGTGTATGTTATCGAAATCATATATAAACCAACTTACCTGTGTTTGATGCTTAAAATTCAATTAGAAAGAAGATGTATCAAGGGAAATGTGTCATCCTTTGAATATAACATCTATATACATATGACTACGTAACATATACTCATCATTGAACTATTACCGAAGCAACACTTTTTTTTTTTTTTATTCGATCGTGCATATTGCGATATTATTATCATCAAACGGAAAAAAAAAGAAGAAGGAGAAGAAGAAACTGAACGAATGAATGATCGGTCGATCGACCGAGCCGATCAATGTGCACAACAAAAAAAGTATAAAGAAAAAAAAAATATATATAAATAAGAAACAAAAAAAAAACTGAAGGGAACCATCAACACAACAAGGCCACAAAGGAAAACTTCTTATAATCGTGACGAGTATACATTCACACAAATACACCACTCTAAAATTCCGGATATGTTATACAAAAAAGAAAAGAAAACAGACAAGTGTTGCTTTCTCTTTTGTTAGAAAACAACATACTAAAAAAAAAAACAAAATTCGACAACTGTTTGTTGTTTACACCAGAAATTTAAAAAAAAACACACACACACACACATACAAAGATATATTTTAAACATATCGAATTAAATATGTATAAACAGCTGGTAATTCTGTTTGTCCATGTGTATTTAATTGTACATCATTTCGTGGATTTATTGTTGCAGCATATATTGTAAATGTATAAACACCTTGTTTAGGTAAATTTAATGCAAATATAACATTAAAACCACCATTTGGTTTAATGGTCACATAATCTGATGCATTTAAACGTTGATTTAAATTTGTTAATGGTGTACGTGATGATAAATCAGATAATGTATGATGATATATAAGATCAAATGAAAAATCAACCATTTTACATATTTGAAATAATAATTCAATAGAATTTGTTGAATATAATGTTATTGTTGAATCAGTATGACTTATAGGAGTCATACCAAATTGTGAAAGTAAATTTGAATTTCCACCTATTTTAGGCATAGGTATTGATAAATTATTTGTATCTCGTAATGATGAAGAACCTAACAAGAAAAAAAAAAAAACTTAGGCATAGCTTAAAACGATACTTGACTTGAAGAGTTTCCTCATTATCTCTTGTTCAACATTATTACGAAGAGGAAATATATATATACAAAAATTCACTACTAATAAGATTTAAGATCTTATAGTTTTATTTCATGATTTTTCTTCTATTTTAATACAATATTTTGTACTTACGAGGTGAATGATTTTGTTCTGTTTGATGAAAATTTGAATTACTACGTGGTGACATAAGTTTTTGTTGTCCATTTGATTTTATACGATCAAATAAATAATCATTATTATTATTATGAGATGTTGTATCAAAATTTGTTGATTTTGAATAATTAATTATATATTTACAACAATGTGACATTGTTCGTTTTTCTGTTTGATATTCTGGATCACGTGCATATAAATCAATACCATATTGTCCTTCATTTGGTAATTGTATAATAAATGTAACAATAAAATTATCTTCATCATATTCATATTTAATATATTTATCTAGAGTATTTGTTGTTGAATTTGATACATTATTATTATCATTATTAATTGATGAATATTGATTTGAATTTAATTTAGCATGAAATTTAAGTTGTTTTGGACATTTAAATTTAATTATAATTGGTAAATGATGTGTTTCAAATATAGCTTGAAAATGTGTTAATGGATGAATATTAAAATGACGAATAGCTTTAGCTGGACCCCATTCACCTGATGCACAAGTTGGAAGTGGATGCTAAATAATAGAAAAATATTAAAAACAAAACAAAAAAACAAAACAAATTGAAAAAAAAAAATACCATTCTTTGAGTTAATTGTTTACATACAATACGATATTTACATACACATTTTAATTTAAAACTTTGTCCAAAAGGATTTGGATCAGGTTCCTCAAAATAAAAAGAAATTTTTAATTTTCTAATAAATTATTCTTCAAAAAAAATAATTTACCACAAGTGATGCAAATATTTCAATAAAATAATCTCCTTCTTGTGGTAAATGTATATTAAATGAAACAAGATCATCTTGTATTGTATGTAATACATAACGTTCTAATTTAACACCTTGAAAATCATTTGAATCTTCTGTTTGTATATTATTTAATGAATTTGAAAAACGTAAATGAAAATGAAATGCTAAACGTTGTTTAAATGAATCAGGCATACGTAATTTAATATCACATGCACCACGATTATCTGTTTGTATAATAGCATGTCGTTGATTAACAAATGATAAATGATAATGAAAAAATAATGAACGAACAAATGGTAATTGTTCAAATTCTTGTAATGTTATAGATTTTTCAAGTAATTGCCATTCGGTTTTATATGGAAAAAATTCAAGAATAAAATCTTCAGGATCAGGTAGAAAATAATGTTCATCATACTATACAAAAAAAAAACTTTATCTTTAATAGAGAAATTTTTTTTTTTGATTTTTTTACTTGATATTTAATTTTTTCTCTTGTTGGTTTTGGTGGTGACATATCAGCTTCTTTTTTATCTTTACTCATTACTAAATGTCTATAATAATACATCCAAAAAAAAGAATATTTTTAATTTTTATAAAAATTATTTACCTTGCACCCCAATTACATTGAACAAATCTCCATTCACCATCAATTACAACAGCATTCCATGTATTTGTAAATTTACCTTCAGCTATATGCATACCTGGTTCATAACCAACACTTTTTGAATGTCCTTTTACATCCACACAATGTAAACCAGCAAAACTAATTAAATAAAAAAAAAAAAAATTTTTTAATAATTTTTTTTTTAATATTTTCTACCTGCATAAACGCATAAATAATGTATGATAAGTTTCTGTACCATATTTTATACCACGTAATAAACCCATAGGTGTATCAGCAGCAAGAGTATTTTGAAAATCAATAGCATTTAAATCTTTGACAGTAATCCACCGGAAAATTGCCCTATGATAATAATAAATATTAAAAAAACATGCAATTTAACTTCTTTTTTTTTTTAAATCGTTCTCCTGAGATTAAAAACAAAACACATAATAATGCCAGCGGCAATAGAAATACATAGCAGGAAAAAAAAACAAATGAAAAGCAATTCATTTTCATATACTTACATAAATAACTAAAATTTTTTTTTTTTGTAAGGAATATTTCACAATATTGAAAAAAACATTTTTGTTTTTTGTCTAAAATTTCAATTTACCTTGCTTTTTCTAAATCTGTTAATAAACCATATGTTAATTGATCGACTAATTCTGTATAAGATGTTTGTTCACTTTCAGCAACAGCTATAGCTTGTTGATCAACATGTTCAAATATCGATGGATCTTGATAAAGATCACGTTTATGATGACGTGGAGGTTGAGGTGGTGGTGGTTGACGTAATTGTAATGATGTTGCACGTTGATCATCAACACCATTTTCTGTCTAAATTTTAAATAACAAAAAAAAAAAAAATATATAACGTTCAATCAAGTTTTTTAAACATTATTCGTTATTTTTTCTGATTTGATAATTTTAATGAAAACTTAAATAGAAGAGAAGAGAAAAAAAAACAACAGTAGATTTAAAGGTTTCAGAAGCCATATTGATTTTTCTTCTTCTGATATCAAGGAATTAGTTTGATAGAGATTTATAGACGACGACGACAAACGATAATAACCATAAAAGTTTTTTTTTTTTTGCTTCTTTCTTTATTGACATATTCATTCATCAAAATACTCTAAGACAGTACAAGTATCTTTGCTAATATTGATCTTTATGTATTGCATGTCTTCTGTCACATTTTTGTTTCTCTCTCTCTCTGCTTCTTAAGGTTAATATAAAAAAAAAAAAAAACTACTGTTTGCTTAAATTTTTTATCTTCTATAAAAATGATTTACAATTATTATACTTTAAAAAATTTGAAAAATAATAGATTAATTAAACTTACAAGTACTGCTAATTCTTTTTCTTGTATTAAATTAATCATTTCTTTACTAAATTTTGAAACAAGTGAATGTGTTGTTTCTTGTTCTTTTTCCATTAATTGTTTTCGAATTATTTCACGCTTTTTATCACGTTTTAATGTCATATTTTGTTCAAGTTCAGCTTTTTCTTTTGTAAAACGAAGTGTTAATTCCTAAATAATATATTTTATTTTTTCATTGAACAAAAGAAAAAACTCGAAAAGTAAAAATTTTTACACGTTCAATATTTTTATCTTTTTTTCGTTGTAAATCTTCTTCATATTTAATTGTAAGCATTTGTAATTTTTTTTCCCATTCATCTGTTACTTCACGTTCAATTTTTTTTTCTTCTAATTGACGATCAATTTGAAATTTATGAAATAATTGATCTTCTTCTTGACGTTGTTTTTCTTCTAAAGATTTTTGTGCACGACGTACTTCTTCACGTGCACGTAACATATCCTAACAAAAAAAAAATTACAAAAAAAAAAAACTAAAATAAAATTTTTTTTTCATACAGGTGGTAATGCTGGAAATTTATGTATAGCAGAAATTTTTTCTCGACCTTGTTCAAACATTTGTTGAGCTTTCATAGCATGAGCTATTGAAACTGATTGTGAATCAATATGAGTACTCTAATAATAATAATAATAAAAACAAAACTCTTTTTATTATATGAAAAATTTTTTTTATTTTTTTTACTCTAAGACGATCATCAAGTTTTTGCATAACATTTAATTTTGGAGCTTTCATTACATTTTGTATATGTATATTTTCTGTTGAAAAAACACCTTTACCAGATCTTGGTACATGACTTTGACAATAAATTTCTTTATCATTTAAATCAATTGAATTTGTAAAATATGTTTTAAAATCTAATTGACGATCACATTTTAAACATTTAAAACATAATTTATGATAAAGTGAATCTTTAACAGGACCAATACGTTCTGTTACATAGACAAGTTGATTACAACGACGACATCGATCACGATTTGATATTAATATAGATGATGATGATGATCCTGTTGCTGCTGCTGGTGTTGTTGTTAATAATGTTGATTCTCCAGCAAGATTAAATGAAGCAGGAGATGTATTAGTACTACTTCTATTATTATTCGATGTATCTTCACTTGTAATTGTCGTCATAATCTTTAAATAAAAATAAACGTCAGAAAGTCAAAAGTATGGTATGTGAAGTATACGTGTATATATACTAGACAATTCGTTATTTTTTCTCTCCCTCTTACTCACCAAATATAAAGCGCTATACTCTTATTTACATTGTCTCTTTGTGGCAGATTAGCCTTTCTTTTTCCCTTCTTCTTCATTTTTTTTTTATATATATACATATGAACCTCATACACACAATCTCGGCCGGTGTGTCTTTCTTTTCTTCTTTTCCCTTCTCTCTGATTGTGAACCGACAGACCAACATACAGTAACAACAACAACAAAAACACCGCATTTTCGTCTATCTATTCAACAAGTAGACATACAGTCTCTTCTTTTTTTTTTTTCGTACTCACAACGATGTTAATCGGGTTGGTATTGACACTAGAATAAGAAGAAAAAAAAGAAGTAAAAAAAAAAATCGAAAGCGATGTCGTATAATAACAAAAAATATTCTCTTAATGCTCTTATCAATTGTCCATAGTATGAAGGTTAACTTAGTCGAATTACTATTTATATGTATACAAAAAAAAAAAGAAAAACGAAGCAAAGCAAAACATTATAATGAACAAAATGAATGACGCAATTAAACCAGGGTCGAATTTTTTCTTTGCCAAAAAAAAAAAAAAAAAAACTCAAGAAGAAAGAAATGAGGATTAGAAATCCGAGAGGAGATTTTACGCTAAGTGTATATATATGTGTTTTTTTTTTTTTTCTATGAAATAATAAAAATCAATAAATGAATGAATCTGTCCCTTTTCTCGTACGAATGCATAATATGAATATAGAATAACCAGTTTGTGCCACTTGAAAATGTTTATATGATGGACGAACATCTCAAATGTGTGCCCGACAATACATTGATTTTCTTTTTTTTCTCTTCCGACGTCTGCACATATGTTCCGTCTTTTTTTTTTTACTCACGAAAAAAGATGACAAAACAAAAAAACAAAGAACTCTAAGTAGAAGAGAGAAAGAGAAAAAAAAAAATACATATCTTTCTTTATAATGAAAATAAATTTGTAATCAAAAGCTAAAAATACTATTGGCATTATATAAAAAATAATTTAAATCGTCCCTTTTTTTTTCTTTCATCTTTGTATAGCATTACATTTTTAGATGATATAAAAATATTTACTTAATTATTCTGTCTTATTCAATCAATATTTCATATGAAAATAACCTATAATGATAATCTAATTATTATATTCGTGTTTTAAATTATGTGTTATTTTCTTCTATGTAAGGTTTTTTTTTTTTTTTTTTCTATAACTAGTTCGAATATAAAAATAAAACGTTAAATCGAAAGTTTTGTCTTTCGTTCTGTTCTTCATACAGTTTCTTCACCTTTTGTCACGTCAACACATTTACTGAGTATATACAAAATCAAATAGGAATCAATATGCTGCTTCATTAAATGACATGGCAAATGTATATACATAGTTCTTCATTTAAAGAATAATGTATAGAACATTTCTGTTAGAAATTAGCAAGTTTGAGATTATGTATGTTTTTTTTTTTTTTTCTTCTTCGTTTTGAATCAATGTCAGAAGAAGTCGTAAAAGTTTATATACGACTTAGAAAAATACAAAAATCAAACATTCTTATCGATTAGAATGAAATTCTTATTATAAAATAAAAGAAGTTGTAAAACTTTTTTTCTTTTCGATTGTTGATAAAACGAAAATCTTAACTTTCGAGAGTTAATTTTTATTTTAAAAACAATAAGAAGTTAAATATGAGAAACCTATTCGACCGAAACGTTTTTTTTTTCTTTCGTTTTCTATATGTAAAACATATTCATTGTTATAAAACAAAACAAAAAATTGCTTTTTCAATAATATAAAACTAATTTCATCAATAAAATCATTTTCAAAAACAAGAAATATGAGTTTACATACCAAATATTAATTATAATGAAAAAATTTACATTGGTTTCTATAAAGGATAATCAAGAAATGTCAAGCAAATGTATTAAAACGATCGTATATAATGATTTTTAAGTCCAATCCATAAAATACCGATTTTATAGGCATGTCACAGATGTGTCAACAGTTGTCACTAGATGTCAACAGTTTTCATGAATACAAAACATATTCAATTAGATTATTTTTCAAGGTGAAACTCTTATAAACTATTTAAATTATAGATATAATATTTTTATTTATTGAATCAAAGTTTATTAATGCTTATTTGAAAATGTCTGATGCGAACTATTTCATAGTGATCACATATTAGACAAGATGATAATATATTCAGATATATATTTTACGATTCATAATACTTTATTCATTGATAAATGATACATTAAAGAATCCCTATATGAAATACTCTAAAAATATGTTGATGTTTGACTTTTCTCTTTGTTTTTTGTTCGATGTCATTATGGAGGAGTTTTTATGAACTATTTATTACAGAGTTTTACTAATAATATAGATTTCTATGTAAAATACAAAGTATATATTCAATTTTTGATATAGAAAGGAGATATTACTTAGCTTAATAGTTGAGAATGTTATATTTTTGAGAAGTGTTCTATATCATTGAATTGTTAATGAAACTATAATTTTTCTGTTGTAACTTTTACTAATGATCTACAGTACTCATAACGATTGAATTTCTACTTCTATGATACATTCGAACTATGCGCATTTGTCTTTCTTCTTTCTCTTGAATTGATTAATATTTGAAAAAAAGAAATCGTATTAATAGTATTTATTGTTCACTTTTGATCATCAAATTCAATTTTTTATATTCAATAATAAATACAATAATAAAGAGTTATTCATAATCTGATTTTGTAATTATATAATTGATAAACTAATTCATTATTAGTTAATATCGAATATCGTTTGTTAAATTATTAAAATAAGTTTATATAGATTTTGTACTTTAGGAAAAATTTTTGTATATATAATCATTTAATATGTATAAGATGTTTACTTGTATTTTAGTAAAAAAATAAAATCATGTTAATATTAATTCTTTAAAAAGAAACATAAGAAAATGATTTGATGAAATCATAATTTTTATGAAAATATATATTATTTTATAAAAGTAAAATATAATATGACGAACAGCAAATTTTTTAAATTACATTTCAATGGTTACCTATAAGCTTTTCGATCTGTTTTTATATTTTCTAACAAAAATCTTCACATTTTCTTTGATTGAACTTAAGATTAAAAAAAAATAGCATACAATACTTTTAACTTCCAAGGTAAAATATTATTATTTTGACTGAAAGTAATCATATGTGTATTTGAATCATTGATCATTTGTTATGTTATGAAAAATAATAACTATTATTGTTGTCCTTTTCAGTAAGTATTATTGTAATATTAGTAAATATAAACATAAATCACAACAGACAAACCAATGAAACCGATAGAGTCCAACAAGAAGCACGTAAGCAGAAATAAAATCTATTAGCCCTTATTACATTTAATATACATCCCATTTTACACATTGTTAATAAAAAACTATGTTTATTCAGTACACGTTGTGTTCTTATCGAAAAGTTTGTTTTTTTTAGTTGTTTCAATTTGAAATAAAAAATCCGATGAAGTTACCCGTACGACCTCTTTTGATCAATTAATTTTATTAAGTTGATGATGAAGTTTTTAATTTTTTTTTTTGAATTTCATTGCGACTGAAAATCTTTCACTATTGCAACGTGATGAATTATAAAAAGAATTTGCTGTTATCATGATGATATTCAAAAGACAAATGTTTCGTATTATATTGATGTATGATTGTACTGAACTTGGGTTATTGTTACGAATGTAGAAGATTTATCGAGACTCAAAATGTTACATTTCGTACGAATTGATGTTAGTTTACCATGTGTCCTTAAAAAAATCTGTCGCTGTTGTAATGATAGATATCTTTGTGTTGTTATTCAAACGAAAAATTACAATGGATTTTATGTAATAATAATTACTGAATATGCATAATGAAGAAAATGACAATTTTGATTGGTTTTTTTCTGATATTGTCTTAGTAAAATTGTTGGTTTTTATATATTTATGCTTATTTTTTATTTAATCTAATATAGTTACTTTAGAATTTTAATAGATAAAAAAATATTCACTTGTTTATTTTTATAGATTATGTAATAAACTGCAATCTGTATATTTTGTTTTGAAAATTCAACAAAAATTTGATCTATTTGAATATCTGTTATATAAAATTTGAATAATCATTCATATTGATGCATCTATTTTCAATATTGACCAAATTATCTAATGGAATTAATATTTTCCTTCGTTTTGAATCATTCAGTTCGGCTATTTTCACAGTGATATTAATAGATTATATGTTTTATACAAAGATTCAAATGATTACTTATTATTTGTTTTGTCATTATCTTGAATAATGAATTTTAATCATGTGAAATATTTATAGAGTTTACAGATCAAACTATGAATATTCAAGGTCAGAAACGGTTTCTATATTTCAATTATGAATATGTCATATCATAAAATATAGAAAGATTTTATATGTTATTTGTTGTTATCTAAATTTTGATTGTTTAATGTAATTTAGATATATATATATATATTTGAAAATAAAAAATATCTTGACTGTACAATCACATAAATTAGTATTAAAGTTCTTGATAAAGATAGTCAATTTTTTATTAGAAAAATCAAAATTGATGTAAGAATTTGTGATAGTTAATTTTTTTTCTTAAAAATTTAGCTAATAATTCAATAGATTTGTCTTTCAATTTATTTTCACTGTTTTTTTTTTTTTGTACAGAGATAAGAAACTAATAGTGAAAACATTTTCATATTGAATTATTTAAAAAGTCATATTTATAATGATAAAAACTTTGTATTATTTAATTCATATTTTTAAATAAAACTAATGCAAAATTATTTTCAATAAAAAAAAAACCCTTTAGTAAAATTGTTGCTAGTAGAAATTTTAGATAATCTTTATTGAAAAAAATAGTTCTTATATAATCATTTTTTTATTCGCTAAAAATGCAATTTTTATTTTCTATTCTAATAGAAATTTGTAAGTAATATACGAAAAACAAAAGTTCTCAGACATTTTTCTAATATATCTATAGGAAAATGTGTCCGAAAACTTTTTTTCATATTTTATTTTGAATGAAACAGCGAAATTCGTCGATGTATCATTAAAATAGAACTGTACGAATCACAATTATTTTCATATTTGAATATTTTATCTCATTCGTTTTAATAGTTAGAATCAATTTTTTTTTAGTTTTGTTTAGATTGTGAAATACGAATAAGATTTTCAATTTATAATTGATCATGAGAAGAAATTTCTATTGAATTACTCTATTACTTTCTTTTCAATGTTAATTAATCATTTATGTTTCTTTTTTTTTCTAAATTTTGCTTACAAGCAGTTTTTTAAATACATTTTAAGTTCATTATTACAAATTGTGTATTTATGTCAATCCTGTTGGCTGTTAAAAGCATTTTTGTTTACCTATCTCGTGTTTGGTAATGTTGGAAAAAAATTCTTTGATTACATGACAAACAATAACAAAGCATACGAAGAAGAAAAAAAGCATAAAATGTATAAATAAACTTTTTTCGAATGAAAAAATTGGAATTTTTTATTGAAAGAAGCGTTTTTTGATAATTAGATAATGTATATAGGTATAGATATATATTCAAAAAAAACCTCTATTACGTTGCTCATGTCCTATCCTTTCATAATTTGATAAAAGAAAGAATATTTATGTTATCTCATATCACATGTTTTAAGTCTTTTAAAAAAAAATGGACTTTACATTATGACGAAAGAATTGTTTATGAATGGAAATGATTAGATCTGTTTACTTATTAAAGAAAATGAATATTTCTCTAATTTTAGTTCAATATGTATGCAAGCATTTGAATTGGATTTATTTTAAATAATTTACTGCTCAATGAATAATTCTTTACTTTGTCAAAATATGATATCTATCTATCTCATTGACAAAATTTTGCAAAAGTTTGATGATATTTGCTGTTGAGTAATATATTGAACATTTGATCAAGATATATCAACGCGAAATTCAATGATGACAATGATTTCTTTTTTTTTTAATACAAAGATGTGACTGTTTAGCTTTGTTATGTAACATGAGTTTTTCTCACCACAATAGATGTTGTGCTCGATGAACAAGTGATTAGTATCGAATGGAAATTAACAATATATAGCAAGTTATCAATTAAAATAAGTCATATTTCTGATTAATTTTAATCTTACATCTATTTTTCAACAACAATATGAATTTCTATGAAAAATCTTCTTTTTGGTAACAAACAATGTTCTTAATTGAATTCTTATCCATCATAGATTCTATCATGAGATTCTATGCTTCTTAATGAAGTTGTCATATTTGAGACACATAAAATTTGTCATTTAAATTGATTGCATATGTTGATTCTAAATATCATTGATTATTGTCTGAGTAATCGTGTTATTATGAAGTAGTATTCATAGTTGAATTAAACTAAAAATAGATCTATCATTATAATATCAAGGCATGTTTTAAAAGAAATTATCATGTGAAATATTTGTTCAAAACGAATAGATATTTGTGTGACTTTTGTCCATTTGCTCAACGTCTATTGAAAACATTATTGAGAAAGATTTTAACAAAATATAATTAACTTTTGTTATTGATTTCATCACTATATAT
This sequence comes from Rotaria sp. Silwood1, assembly GCA_905250075.1. Classification (NCBI taxonomy): domain Eukaryota; kingdom Metazoa; phylum Rotifera; class Eurotatoria; order Philodinida; family Philodinidae; genus Rotaria; species Rotaria sp. Silwood1. The sequence goes on along the minus strand of CAJNOP010000573.1, from coordinate 155 downwards.
TTGGGAATTTAAGTATTTTTTAATAGCTAGTTCACACATATTCATACAGATTTGAAGAATTATCTTATGCAGTAGTTTTTTCTTTTTATGGGTAATGATGTTCGCTTGAAATTCTGCTTCGTCATATGTTGATTTACAATTTCTATTTCGATGTG
>CAJNOP010000572.1:116544-135912 GCA_905250075.1 Rotaria sp. Silwood1 | reverse complement strand
TCGTGAACGTTAATGTTTACATCTATATTTGTCAAAAGTGAAACCGTTTAACGGCACAGATATCGCTGTAAACGAAATACGTAAACGTGATTTTCTGTTAATTACAGAAATTTTGTAGTAATTTTTGAGATTTACGTAAATTCTCTCAATATTTGAGGTTGACTTCTATATTTCTATAGACTTCTAACTTAAATGTTTCATACGAATGTTTAAAGAGTTTACGAAATTTCGTAATGATTACCAAAATTTTGTTACCAATGCCGACTACTCACTCAAAGATTCTTAGTTAGAAAATTAAATAAATCGACAGCGGAAGTAGCTAGCAATGGGCTCTCTAGAACTTCGCCAATTGCCAAAAATATCATTGGTAAAAACAAGAATTGGCGATAAGACTCTATACCCTAGCAATGCATGGGTTTCTCTAGATGAGAGCTGTGGACAGTAGACATCAATTTAAGGAAGTTTTAAGGAATTAAACAATTATTCACAAAATAGTTAACTTGTGTAATCTCTTAAAGAGAAGACACATTTTCCAATGCGATCTGAATGAATGAAGCAGAACATTTCAGCATTCCTATCGTGTTAAGAAGTATTGCGATTAGCCGTTGTCACAAGAGGAAAAAAAGCAGACTTCTGTAATTCAGAAGTACGGAAGTACCAAGACGTACAGAAATTGATCAATCGTCTATTTAACACTCTTTTACGGGATAACAATTATTTTTTATGAGGTACATAAGTAAATAATATTTTGTGCATTTCTACCTTGTAGTTCTTTCCGAAAATAGTAGCCAAATTCTGTGCACTCTTTAATCAAATAACGTGTAAAGAAAGATATTAAGCAAGCTTTATTAACATGGTTTTGCTTAATAAACCTGACAAATGGAAGTAATATGTTTGCTTTTGGCTGCCACCATTGTTTCAAAGTGAAGAAAAAAAATTAATACTCGCTTCTGTTTAACTTGTAACTTATGTTGAGTTCTGTTGACGATTACAATAAGAAAAACGTGTTCGCTTCTAGTATGACAAAAACACCATAGTTGCATGGTATCTACCTGTTTGATGCATGATAGGATCCATGCAAAACTTGCCGATGGCAACGATCAAGTGTGGTTTTTTTGGCTGTAATGCCAAGATTCGTTACAGATAAATCACCGATGAATGTTTTTCGAATAACTGCTTGTACAAGTAATACTTAAAATGGAGGTATGTGTGTTGATAAGTGACAAGGTGGCACGTATTCGGGTCAAATGAAAGCTCTCATTACCAAACTAACAAGGTTAAAATATTAGTGACTCTTGACTTGCCTAGAGAGAGATATTCGATTTTTACGGTACTCACAATTTGGGTATATAGGAACATTATGATTATTTACATTAGTTTTTTATGCAATCAGTTGAGTATTTCAATAGTAGGCTACAAGAATCTTTCTGAAATTTATCAATAGCATTAAGATCACATTAGTTTCTATGTTCTCTGAAACTTAAGTAGCATAGAAATGAAAAATTATATATGATGTATTTGAAAAATGACTTGTACGTATATAATATTTGATCTTAAAGTGCATTGATGCATCTGCTTGGTGGTCTATTGACCACTTCTTTGCAATTGATGTTAATAAATCACAAAGAAATACACTATCGAAGAATTAATCTCTTTTATTTTCTGTTGTATCAACCGGTTAAAAACGTTTATTTCATCAAATAAGAACATGAATTTATCGAACGTTGCTAAACATTTCCTATATTTGGCTAAAAATGAATATGGATCTGAAAATTCTGCAACAGCTACCGATCAAATGTTTGCTGCAGAACGATTATTCGAAGTTTTGAAGTCATCTAAAAATAGCTACTTCAATGAGCTGTATACTCATGATACTCTCGAATTTAACGATGAATATGATGAAATGACTGATGAAGGAGAGAGCAATGATGAAATTGATGATTACAATGAGAATGAACATTCTGATATAAAAAATCGTTTTACATTACAAGAAATGGAAAATATAATCGAATGGGTTGACCAACATCCGAATGCTGGGCTTGCAACTATTTCACATCGATTTAAAAAGGTCAAATACATGTATTATATTACAGGGTTTAGACAATATATCGAAAACAACGGTACAAGATTAGAAAAATTAAAACAAATAAAAGAACTTATGTTCAATCAATTTTATCTGAAAAGAACCATTGAAAAAGAAGCCGTTCATGATGCTGACCTTGAACTTTATGCAATTCAAAAACCAAGAGAATTAAATTGAGATTCATTCAAGGCAGGCAAATGGTGTATCAATACTTTTAAAAGGGATAACGGAATATCATCAAGAAGATATAAGAAAATTATTACTCGGACTAAACCAAACAGAAAACTTTGCAGTTTAAATGGTATGTAAAATTTTGTTTGATCTTTAAATACATATGTCTTAATGTAAAATACATATATATTTTAGATGCTCAAAATTGAATTGAAAGTAAAAGAACTCTAATATCAAAGTATTCTTCTCATCAAATTTTAAACAGTGATCACTGTTCTTTTCAACAAGAATATGTACCACCAAGGACCCTTTCTTTTACTGGTGAAAGAACAACAGAAGTGGCTGTTAAAAAGAAATATAATAAAACGCATTCTTATATGTAGTTCAACCAGTTACATCAGCTAATGATCATTTATTAGACAAGTTCTTACTCATCCTTCAAGAAAAAGAAAATACATTCGGTAAAAAAGTGCAAAAAACTTTGATCATACCACCAAACGTTGTAGTTAGAGCTTCAAAATCAGGAAAAAGCAGTGATGAAAAACATCACGTTTTTTTAAATTAAGTTCTACGTCCATTGGTTGGTAAAAAATTTCTTCTCTTTCTTGATGCTTGGAAAACTCAAGCTGATCTAACAAAATTTAGAGCAGTATTTCCTAATCAAGACAGTCAATTATTGATTTTTCCCGAAGGATCAACTGGTTATATTCAACCACAAGATCTTTCTTTGTTTTGTTCATGGTGATTTATTCATGAAAAAATTGAACATTATACTCATATTAATCAAATAGAAATGACTATAGATAATCGTCAATATTTCATCAACATTCATTCTATTATTCACTATCAATGAGCAGCTCCACAATTTAAAAATCTCATTAAGAATGGATTTATACAAGCAGCTCAAATAACAAATGAAACAATTGGACAAATTAAAAAACCAAAAGATGTTTGCTTCAAATTTTATGATCTGTACTGTTCAATCAACAAGTAACGCAGCGCAAACGCTGCTAACCCTCTACTGAAAGAATGAGTTGCATTGAAGATAGGATATTAGAAGTACTAGATGCGAGAAACGATTCGTTGACAGCACGCTAAGGAGCAGAATGAAACAACCCATTATTCTAAAAGATATTGAAATGTAGATTCCCCTATTCGGTAATCCCTGCGGAAAATGCATATTCTGAGCATGTCCAAAATATGCTTTATATCCCCATGATATCTGATATCATCAACATTCAGCGTACTCGCCTTTTCCAGCTGAATATTCTTATAGAATTATCTGTAGTCTGATCAATGTGTTAGTATCGCTTCCACGAGTTTGAAAATGTCTGAAATTTGAAACGAAGGAGTCGAAAATGACAAAAAGGCCTGTGTTAGCGCCTGAAAAGAAAATGTGCTTGCAACAAGATGAGTATTGAGATCTCTGGCTCCAAAAAAGTCATTTTTGTTACTTCTGTTTCATGAAAAAGTCTGTTAGCGCAGCTCCCTTTATGGTAAAAATATAGAACTCATATATAATCTCTAGCCTAATTAAAATAAGATGTAATCCATAAAGTGATCGATCTCTCGTATATTATAGCTGCTTTGCAGGATAATTGATATTCAGAGTAACGACTTCTCTAATTTTTGCATTTCAAAAGAATCTTTAAATTCTTCTATAGGTTCTCTATCTTTTTGTTTCCATTGTTGCTATTCTCTCATTATTTTTTATTATTCTTATTTTTTTGTTAATTTAATATTCTTATTATTATAATCATTGAGTTAATTGACAAATATGTTTGTTTTACATGTTCATGATATTTACAGCAGGCCTCAAGCACTATCATTTCAATTAATCAATTCACAAATAGTAATATTTATTATTTTTCAAAATTATAATGTCATCCATGTTGCAAGAAAAACCTAGAAAATGTGATATCTGCTGTTCTCCGTTATTACGATCTGTAATGGAGAGAGATGTAGCAGGAATGGGGCACCATCAAAACTTGCTCTTTAAACTTGCACTCATCATGTTCTTCGAAATATATATGACTTCTACAAAACTGACTCAGACGCCTAATTATTTACTACAGTAGTTTAGTTTTTCTCTCTTGAGCCATTTAAGGTGAACAAATATATTATTCCCTTTTTTTTTCTATCTGTCTCATGCTCTTTCTTTAGAGGGGCAACATCTACATAGCTTTTGCCTTAACTCTTACTCACACTCACATTGCACCCAATAAATCTAGATCAACAACAAAAATCTGTTAGCGTCAATAATGATACGTGTGACGCTATATCAAGATTAAGATTTGCTTTCTAGTTTAAGTGGATTAGGACATTCACGCAGATAGCAGGAGATTTGGGCTCGAGTCCTACGAAGATGGTCTTTTTCTTCATTCTGTTTGTTCACTGCATTTATAATCGTATGAATCATATTTGATGCTTACAAAATCGTGTGGCTATTCGACTGCGCACAGCAAAGTAAAATGACACGAGCAATTCTATTTCACTACGAATTGGATAACCTACGAAGGTAAAGATTTTATGAGTCGAAAATTTCCGCTTTCGTAATTTCATACCGTGACTATATACGATCTGAATTCGGTTCAAAACGGCTCTGCTATTATAGAGCTAAAGCAAATTCAGTGTGAGTACTAATATGCGATATAACCACTAAACCACACTATACTAGTTATGATTTACTGAAGATTATGCAAATGAATTCTCAAGATGCTCGAAAACTTTGATCGATACTTATTTGTCTGTCTAAAATTCTCGGAGATACATCTCTTACTATAGACAAATGAAGGTATACCGGTTGTGAAAATATTGCAATAGATATGGATATCTGAATACGCAGCATATTAGTTTCGTATTTCTGGTAAACTACTAGCATGGATTCAAGTACTGCTACTCTGAAATAAAATAGTAAAAACAAAAATTTTCGTTATCAGTATATCATGACAAGCGAAATTGAAACTTAAAGAGAAACTGTATTTTAATTTGAACTCAGTTGTTCATTCTTTTAAATATTTAAAAGCCATGTCTAGATAATGTTTGGCTTTTATAAAAGAATCACTGATATTCATCTATCAATTCAAAAGCTATGAGGAGTTTTTTGACAGCTTTGCAGATTCGAATAGGTGGTTGAAAAAGAGATATCAAGTCTCGTTCCTATTGAGTGTGAGTGCGAGGATGGATGTGAGCGTGGGTGTGGTGCCGATGTAGCTGTGGCTATGAGGGTCCGGGTGCTTATGTAAGTTGAGTCAAGACTAGCAACCACATCTACACCCACACGCGTGTTTGTGCCTTTACATGTCTGAGTGTGACTGTGGGATCGATGCCACGTCGCGATTGCGAGTGTTCTCTTCATTGTGATTATCACTGAAGCCGTCACTCCTATCCCTACCCAGGTCGAAATAGCTATGTCGGATCCTGTCGGATAGGTTTCAAATCCGTTGAGATACGGCTAATCGGATTCGGTCGGTTACTTTTTGTCGGATTCCGATGCTATCTACTGTTTTCCTTTGATATCCGCCGGTCGGATTCATCGAGCTCCGACTAGATTCATATATTCGGAACTGGTCAGATCCGATCTCAAGATCTGTTCGCTTCCGATGGGATTCCGGGGAATCTGATGTCAAGAAATGGCCGGATTTTGCGGTTTCAAATGACACCGGATTCCATGATAAAATCAATCAATCACTGGTATCGGGACTTGTCGGATTATATAAGAATGCAGAATACCCAAGCCGATCTCACACCATCGGATCCGATGGAAATTAGTCGGAAGTTGTCGGATGTTGGAAAGTGTCGGATTTTCAGAGTTCCGACAAGATCCCGGCCACTTCCGACACTTTCCGACATCCGACAACTTCCTGTCGGAAGCCGATACCAAGGATTCCGACGAATTGCCATCGGATTCGATAAAATTCGATAATTTTTCCGATAGGATCCGACGAGATCCGACTGTCAAATTGTTCGTTCTGGGTATCCAGTATTATTTTCGACGTAGTCAGATTCATGAATTAGAATATATTCTGACAGATCAATCAGCTAATCATCTAATAAGATGTTTCTCTTTTTACAAATTTTCAACAACAAAATCAAAAATCTGGAAATCCGATTTCGTCCAGATTTCATTCACCGTTTTGTTTTACAGATATCGGTCTATATAAGGAAGTCTCTACTTTAATATTTCGAATGAATTTCCAAAGTGTTGCTCAGATTAATTTTACTTCAAATGATTTTTTTTCCTATTACAATTCTGTTTTCCACGCAATTGGATTCATGAATTAGAATATATTCTGACAGATCAATCAGCTACTTAATTTATTTATTGGATATTCCTATTTTTACAAATTTCCAACAACAAAATCAAAAATCTGGAAATCCAATTTTGTCCGGATTTCATTCACCGTTTTGTTTTACAGGTATCGATCTATATAAGGAACTCTCTACTTTCATATATCAAGTGAATTCGGCCATTTTGTATAACTAAGTTATATATATTAGGAACAATCTTAGTACAAGCATTGTTCAATTTTAAGAAGGATCGTAGTATATACATTGTTGGATTCTAGGAATAATCCTAGTGGAAACAGTTGACATCCTTTAGACTCTTGATGACATCCTGATGCAGTCTTTAGAAATTTTGATAACATCCTGGTGAAATCTGTTCAAAATGTCGATTCAATCTTTGGAAAATCTTTAGAATTCTTGATGAAATCTTTGAGAAATCTTGATGAAATCCTTGTGAAATCTTCAGAAATCTCGTCGAAATCCTTGAGAAATCTTTATAAATCTTGATGAAATCCTTGGGAAATCTTCATAAATCTTGATGAAATCTTTCCGAAATCTTCAGAAATCTCGATGAAATCTTTGTGAAATCTACAAAAATCTCGTCGAAATCCTTGAGAAATCTTTATAAATCTTGATGAAATCCTTCGGAAATCTTCTGAAATCTGGATGAAATCCTTGGAAATTTTGAGAATGCTAGAATGAAATCTGTGTGAAATGTTGATTGAATCCTTGTGCAATCGAAACAGATTCAGCCAACTTCTGATGAAATCCGACTGTATTCTGTCGGAGCCTTACGTTATCAGGCATTTCTCTGTAAAAGGATCCTGGTGGTTACGGCATTATCTGACAAACAGTTCCGACAGGATCCGATCGGATCCTTTCCGACGTAATCCGGTCCGGAATCCGTTAGTTAGGAATCCTGTGAAATACGGTTGGGTTCCGATCGGATTTAGTTGGGAACCCGACGAATTCCGGTGTGATCCGACATCGGATCCGATAGTTTCCGCTAGGATCTACAGGTCGGATTGAATCACCTGGGTACCCATATTTACATGTTCCTGATACGCAGCTTCTTGATTTCCTCTCTTTTGATGGATCCCCTACCTGATATTGGACTTTAGACTTACTTACGTATAGCAGTTGAATTGAAATATTATAAAAGTCAAAAATCGCTGAAAATGCAGCCGAAGTCGCCTCCCTTTATAGATTACTTCATCATTGAAGAGACAAGCTTGAAGAGAGCAACGATAAGATTATTGTTGACGAAAGAGACATGGCAATAAAATATTTTTATCTTTATAGTTGGGCTTTTTTTGACAGATATTGGCGCAGTTAGAGGAAAGGTGTGTTTAATCGGCAAAGCTTAAAACACGCTGAGAAAAAAAGTAAAAACAGCAGATTCTTTGGAGATGCGATGATTAGCTTCAAGAATTAACTGCTTTTTAATCTGGGTATGAATGTGAGTGTATGGCGTGTGGTGAATGTACACTGTAAAAAAAATTCGTAGAATAATAAACCCAAAAAGGGTTGATGAAAGTGTAACGTATAATAAACCCTTTTTACCGTATGGGAAATTTTCCTAAACCCTTAAAAAGGGTTCATTAAAGGGTTTAGGAAATTCCTAAACCCTTTCAAAGGGTTTAGGAAAGGGTTTAGGAAGTTCATAAACCCTTTAAGGGTTTATTATACGTTACACTTTCAACAACCCTTTTAAGGGTTTAGAAAAATCATAAACCCTTCGATATACCCTTAGTAAGGGTATATGAAGGGGTTTAGGAAATCAATAAACCCTTACATAAACCCTCAAAATGGTTTATGACGGTCACCAAGTACGGATGGGATTGAGCAAAGGGTTTAGGAAACGTTCATAAACCCATATAAAGGTTTAGCCAAGGGTTTAGGACACACTCATAAACCCATATAAGGGTTTAGGAAATACTCATAAACCCATTATAAGGGTTTAGGAAATACTCATAAACCCATATAAGGGTTTAGGAAATTCTCATAAACCCATTATAAGGGTTTAGGAAATTCTCATAAACCCATATAACGGTTTAGGACACATTCAAAAAACCCATATAAGGGTTTAGAAAACACTCATATACCCATACAAGGGTTTCGGAAAGAGTGTATAAAACACACTCACACTCGAGACTAGTTTCGAGGCACACCATTTCAACCTGTTACTCTTTCCCCTAGCATAACAACAAAGAATTTTAGGAAACAGTGATACCAAAGCTCACAACTGTACATGTTCCTCTAAGCAAAAAACAAATTGTAAGTGGTTCGAATGATACTCCACAATAAAGTTTAGACTGCCAAATAAGATATTTTTTTTATTAATTTGACAATCTAAAATTTATTGTGGAGTATCATTCGAACTAACAATTTGTTTTTTGCTTAGAAGAACATGGATAGTTGTGAACTTTGGTACCGCTATTTCCTAAAATTGTTTGTTGTTATGCAAGGGGAAAGAGTAACAGGTTGAAATGGTGTGCCTCAAGATTAGTCCCCAGCGTTACTTATGATTGCGTTTGTCGCGATGAACCTAAACAAAAAAAATAAATTTATATAAATAATACTTACATATTGTTATGAACTTAATATTGTACTAAATAAAGAAAAACAAATATATACATATAAATAAATACTTACTTTGGATTTCTTTGTTCTAATTGATCTAAACAGAAAAAGATAATAATACAGATAAATAATACTTACATATTATTTTGAACTCCATACTACCTAAATAAAAAAAGAAATATATACATAAGAAACTAATACTTACTTTTGTTTCCATTATTGCTTTTGGTCTAAATAAAAAAGAAGATTTTTTTAAAATAATACTTACATATCATTTTGAATTTCATACTGAACTAAATAATATTAAAAAAATATATCTATAAGTAAATAATACTTACTTTTGATTTCTTGTTGCAATGGATCTAAACACAGAAAGATAATTATTAATGTTAATGATACTTACATATCATTTTGAACTTCATATTGCACTAAATAAAGAAAAACAAATATATACATATAAATAAATACTTACTTTGGATTTCCTTGTTCTAATGGACCTAAATAGAAAAAGATAATAATACATATAAATAATACTTACATTTTATTTTTGAATTTCATACTAACCTAAATAAAAAACGAAACATATATAAAAAAATAATACTTTCTTTTGTTTCAGTTGTTGTTGCGATTGGTCTAAATACAGAAGAAGATTTTTTTTTGCAAATAATACTTACATATATTTTGAATTCCATATTGAACTAAATAAAATTAAAAAAGATATATAAGTAAATAATACTTGTTTTTGATTTTGTTGTTGCGACTGATCTGAATAGAAAAAAAAGATTGATATAAACAATACTTACATATTATTTTGAACTCCATATTAACCTAAATCAAAAAAAACATATAAGTAAACAATACTTACTTTTGATTTCTTGTTGTAATTGATTTAAACAGAAAAACATAGTTATTAATGCAGATAATATTTGCATTTTATTTTGAACGTCATATTAAACTAAATAGAGCAGAAAGAACAATATATAAGTATATAATACCTACTTTTGACTTCGTTGTTACAATTGATCTAAATGAAAAATACGATTTATATAAATAATACTTCTATTTTATTTTGAACTAGAAAAATATAACCCATGGAGTAAATATTTTAAGGAAACGGTCTGCCTAACGCGTTTTCGTCAGTAAAACAGCGTTTCACGGCGTTCTGTGTAAGCAGTCACGCGTTTTACTTCGTTTTGTGTGGAACGAAACGCATTGCGCAGCATCTGTTATTCGAAACGCTGCAAAACGCACTAAGTTCTTAAACGCGTTTTCCAAGTGCTTAGATAAAAAACGTCGCAGAACGAAATTTATACACATGGTTTTATAAAAACGATATAAAACGCATGCATTGGGGAAGCGTCTCACAGTATTTCATTACAGCATCTAATTATTCTGGAAAAAACGTGTTGAATATTTTTGTACTGACGTTCTTCAATTATTTGTTTCTTTCGAACTTTAATTATGTGATGTTTCGTTAGAAACACGGATGAAACAGTCTTCGAAACTCGTTTTTTTGCTTGAACTTCCTCCAACATCTTTCTAAGCTCATTATTGAAGTCATCTGAAAGAGTATTGTGAATAGCCAAATGAAGAAGGTTCATTGTATTAGCTATTTCTTCAGCATGATGTTTTGTACTATGAACAGTTGATCGTAGCATGCCTAAAGTTCACCAAAAGACGGTAAAAGAAAATATAAAAATTTTCCATTACCTAGAACAGATTCAAAATTAAATGTTGAATAGTTTGATAACTGTCCGTAGTCCTGCACGCTTTGTGCAACATGATGAACACTGTGTATCACTTGTTGATTATGTCGATTAGTATACAATGATGGATATTCATGTAAAAATGTATCTAAAATATGTATGTTTAAATACACTTTTTACTGATGTAGAAAGACATCTGATAAATTAAACAACGAAAAATAGGAGTCGATTCATTTTTTTTTGCAAAGTTATTTGAAAAAACTTGTTCAAATTTCGAATTGATTTTTACTTCCTTATCAACTTAAATGCTGGATACAAAATCATTCTTTAATGTGAAAACTTTATGTACAACTATTGTTGTTCTACTTCTATTTTTCACTGACTAAAAGACGTGAGAAAAGCTATACATACAATAGCAACAATTATTTTTTGTGTTTTGAACATCTTATTAAAGTGACCAATGAACAAAACATCAGTCTAAAATGTTAGCAAGTTTTTCTGACATAAATTTTGAAAATTGATCAATGAACCCCAATTTTTCGTTATTAGACTAATTCATAAAACAATAGCTTATCTTACCTAATAAAAAACGAATATCATCAATATCTTCATATTGAAGTGAACGAGACTCGGCAAGATGCAATGCAAACACCAACAATAGATAATTTTTGAAAATGGCTGGTTTTAAATAATGTTTTAATACTGGTGCTGCAAAGAGTAAAGTCAAACGAAATTCATTTGCTTTAAACCGATGAAATTTAACGATTGGTCTTGGAGTTCTGCTCGTTGTTGATGGATATCGATATTGGATTAGCTTTTCACTAACAATATCAAAGTTTGTGAAACTGGACCAATCCGACCATTTGTAATCATCGGAAAACCACAACTTAAGTAGTTTTTTCTTAATAAAAAAAAATGAAATGAAATTCGGTTTCATGCATCAAATAATTCTATTTTTTTTCAAGAGATATATTTTTCAAGAAATCTACATAAATGGAGAAAATAAAGAATTAAAGTGGCTTTCTTTAACTAATTCAAGATGAATTATCCCTCAACAAAGTACTATTGATTGTCATATTGAAAAATCATCGAACATGGTCGCTGAACATTGCTATATGCTCTAATTAACTAAGATAAAAATATATTCACCATTACACCACTATAAAGATTGTGGAGTGAGTCTGTAAGAAATGACTTGCCCACATCGAAATACTTCAATGACCGTAATGCGCATAGACCCAAGTATCCTTTTCTTTGTTGATCAGTTGCATTTTTCAACGCCATAATTCTGTCATAGTTCTTGTTTGATCGACATTCTGGTTCATTACGAGATGTTGAAGATAACGGAAAAACCCGTATATGATGATTGCTACCATTACGACTAGGAACGGTGATGCCTAAAAGAGAAATAAAAGCATCAAATTAATCTATAATCAACTAGAATATCGGCAAGCCAGTAAAAGATATTTTGTCACTTGATAATGTTAGAAAGCTGTAAGACAAATCTCTCTTTATGCTTCTTTAAAACAATATTTTCTAACATTAAATGAACACTTATAATTTGAAGTAATTTTGAACTATGGATTCTGATCAATAGATTTCATTTAGCAATGGAATGTATCAAAATCATAATTAAGCAGACTTTTAATTGAACTTATGCACACTTGAGTGCTAAAAAGCAGCAAAATATCTTCCATCTTATTAGGTTAGAATGTTATACCTCAATCTATTTCACAATTATTTACTGACAATCACTTTGAAAGGAAACTTTTTTAAAAATCTTATTGGTAACAGCAACCTGTTGTAATTTTATAATCTTAGACAAACAAAAAGGTAAAAAATTCTGAAAAAGTCAAATTGTTGAACATTTAAACGATGAAATTGGAAGTCAAAGAATTTTGTGCAAATGCAAATCTAATAGATTCCGTAGGGCAGAATTTCAACCTGTCTCATTGTTGTGTTCAATATCTCTTTTCTTTTGTTGTGGTCAACAGCAAATATTCAACCTGTACTTTCAAGAAATTCTAAATAAAGGAGATACCTCACATTGCAATTATTATACTCTTACTGTTGATGAACAACAAAGTAAATAGAGAAATCCCTGGACTGTGCATGAAAATATTACTAAACTAATATTAGAATGAATGAAATAAAAATTATTATACTTTCCCGATTTATAGAATGATTCCTACCAGGTATCTCACAACGACCACAACCGAATTTGCCGATAGGCTCGGCTACATTCTGAACGATAGCCTGTGCAGGCTTATCACATGTCGCTCCAATAAGAAACACTTTGAGCTTCACCATTTGATTTCCTAGGGCTTTAATGGTGAAGACATTTTCATTTTCTAGAAGTTGCAATTCATCTGTCATCGATTTTAGCATAGCATATGTTTGCTCTCTACTAGGCTTCTTCGGTCCTGGCCATATACCACCAAATATACAATTTTGTAGCTTATAACGATGAGTTCTATTGATCTCATTTATTATGAACTAGAAAATGAAACATATTACAAATGCGTTAATAGAAATTGAAACTTATAGTCAGCTTACAGTGAATATCCAAAGACTATTATCTGAGCTATCAGACATAGATATTCCATCGACATTTAAAAATAATGTAATAAAATTCGATGTATCTTCATTTAAAGCAATAGATTGATACCAATTAGCATGTTGAATATCAGTAATACAATTACTATAACATGAAGATGACGAAGAATGTAAAGTAAAATTATTTTCAGATGCTAAAATTGAATGAATTTGATCTTTAACTTGAAATTTAAGAAAAGCAGGAGATTGTGCTTGAGACACATCGGAGCAGCATTGTGTATTACCACATACATTTTGATAAACCTTATTGCAATTCTGACAAATTTGGAATATATCTGATTTAATATTTTTTGTTGCCTTTTGTTCCAAAACACGCTTCACAGCTGCATAGCTTTTGGGAACATTCGACACACGAAATAAACGTAAAAATAGGCAAATATCAGATATCGCCTTCGTTGTCAATTTGTGGCGTAACTTGAGAATGATTAAAGCAGTAGCTATTTCCAGTTTCGTCAGATTTCTCCTTATGAACTTCAATCGTTCATATTCTATTCTAAAGCAAAATGAAAAACAAAAGCAATTGATAATAATATAATAAACAAAATTATGTATGTCGCAAAATATTAATTGAAACTACGTTGATAATTAATTGTAACATGGAAAGCTCAACTCAATTCTTGTATAGGCAATAGTTGTCTGCTTGCAATGAAGTTTAGAAATTGAAAAAGCCTTTTTCATTACTGTTCATCAAATATTTTTTCTGATACGTTGTCATCGATCCATTCTGAATCACTCTCCATATTTTCATGATTACTAAAAGAAAATTGATTCAATTGGTGATGATGAAAGAAAGAATTGAAACTTCATACTCGAGTTCATGTAACGAATGCGTCTCAATGTTGGCATCTACTTCAGTTACTGGTTCATTTTGTTCTGTAACTAAATAGAAAATAACTTGACCAATGTATATGCAATCAGCTTAATTGAGATCACTGTATACCCATTGATGATACTTCTGCACTAGCTTGACACTGAAAAGTATTGTCAAACAGGTATAAGTTTTTCTTTAATCGTTTTCTTCTTCTTTGGATGGTACTAGTAGACCACATATCTAAAATTTTATCTAAAACTGAGTAGTTTCCACCATATTTTAGCATATCAACTCAACATTTCTCATGCGTAAAAATAGATACAAATAATTTTGAGACAATACTCTGTAACTAGAATCAATAAAATATAGCTATTTATTCTTTTATTTTAGTTTTTTGATTGTGAAAACGCACCAATTACAATGACACATGAAAAAACAGAAAATCTTTTCATAAATGCCTAAAGTAATAGAGTTTGAATAGTATCTCTGTTGCAACTGGAACTAATATATTTGTAAGGCTTCAAATAAGGATCATTGTTTCATGAGACATATTAAACATTTGCTGCATGCAATGCCTTAAACTTGGCTGTTCTGAATGGACCATTGATGGCTTCATTGATTTTTCCTCGAACAAAGAATTCATTCGGATGACAGTATTTCACAAAATCTAAAGAAGCATAGAATTATTCATTCTAAAATTAAAAATAAATAAAATTTGTTTTTTACCAAGAATCGATTGACGAATATCGTCAGTCATGTCATCCATTGTACGACTTTTAGATGGAAATAAATGACGAACGATAGCTCGTGCAGTAAGAGTTCCAGTATTTTGTTTCAATGAGATTAATATATTGACTGGTACGTCCAATGCTGTACTGAAGCCTCTAAGAACAGTTCCTGATAATGGTTTGTTCTCAAACCGTTGTGCAGTATGCACAAACCATTGTTGAATTTCAGGTGGAGGCATAGCTAAAAAAGTAAGCATGATGAGCTATCTTGTTAAATAGGAAGAAGAATTAATTCATCACATACGTAACATCGTCGCATTTAACATTTCGTTTTGTTCTTGTAAATATGTTACTTGATTTTTCAAACGTTTATATCTCTCAGATAAGTTTTGGTATTTGACTAGTAACTCATCATATGTTCCACTTTTCTTCACTTGTTTTTCAGCAGATTTACCATTAGTTGTTGTAGTTTGGTCTGCTTCAGAATCCTCCAAAATGCCACAATCATCATCATATTTGTCATTTGACAAATTAAATAATTCATCATTGGCTAGATTTAAGAAAAAGAGAAACAAGATTCACTTATCATCATATGAAAGATAGCTAAATTATCAACTAACCTGAACGCTCAGCAGCTATATCAGCATCTTCATTACCTATTAACAATAGAATGTCAAACAAAAATTACAGCGAATTATATGAAAGACTATTTATTTTACCATCATCCTGTCGCATTGTACTTTGTTTCTTATTGGAATCCAATGTTTCAAAATCCATCCCGTAATTCATTGAATCACGAGAAGAAGACGCATCAAAATGTCCTTCTGGAATAGATGATGATACAAGCATTAGATGTAAAAATAATACAAGAAAAAATCTTGTCTTACGTTTAGAAGATTTCTGTGTCAATACTTGATTAGACACATTTCGTGCAACAAAAGTATTCGATGTTGGTAATTGTACTGGATTACGAGACTGGGACATTGTAACAGTCGATACTTCCTTCGAATGGTGAATGTCATCGTCTTTTCCAAGCATATCTAGTTATTCAAAGAAAGAATATAAGCCTTATGATAAGTCATTTAATTGCTTATATTTACCAATTTCCTGTTCATAAGATTTGCAATTTTTCTTATTTTTTGTTTTGTGAGTAACGGCTTTAGATGTTCCTGAGTCTTTAAAAGAACTTGGAACTTGTACATTTTTAGACTGAACTGGTGATGCCTTAGGTGCCGAGTTGATTGCTATGAAGACAAAAGGTAAAAAATGTGTAATATATATTCAAAAAACTAAAAAAATAATTTCTTACTTCGAGCAATACACTTGTTCACCATGTTTTCGCCCAATGGACTCGAGCCTTTTTTGTTAAATGCATCGTTTTTGGAAGAAATAATTGCCGATGTCGAATCTAAATTAAGAACTGAATTTACAATCAAAAATTTTATAAAAATAGATCGGTACCATCGTTGATCTCTGATTCACCAATTATATCAAGTTGATGTTGACAAGTATCTAAATCGCCTTCAAAATCATTCAAATAAGAGTGTAAACAGATTGAAACACATAAATGATAAACTTACCACAAAACAGAATCTTCACACGTGTATGATTACGACCGTCACCTTTCAATGTACAGTCATCACCAACCTTTAATCGACGATTTGATGGATTCAGAATTTTGTTCATATGAACAATCTTTCGGATTTTTGCATTATCTGAATGTTGAACAATAAAGTGTGTAACATTCGTATGTCCCCAAACAGTAGAAGCTGATGAGACAGTAGAATCGTTTCGCTGTATAGCAGGCATTCTGAAATTAAACAAAAATGCAGAAGATATTTTTATATTTATGGATGCAGTCTTTCTTCAATTAAATGTATTATTCATTAACTACATTGAACAAGTCGATGTAAATAACGAAAATTAGACAAATTTTTTTCCATATTTCGCTTGAGAACTTTCTAGTTATCTACAAACTATACTTGTTTCGTTGCTCTGCTGATTTAATTCATCAGAAAAATAAGAAGATATTTCTTTCCCTATGTAAACACAAAATAACCAATCGAATAGACAGCACGTTTCAATACAGTCAGACACATGAAAAATTTAATTGATTGACAAACCGTTGACTGGATAAAAACGTTATAAACTATTTTTAAAAAATATACAATCCAAAAAAGACAGTTGTCGATGAATTAGAAAGAGAAAGAATAATTCTTTTAAAAATGTTGCTCTGAACATTACTGTTCAAATATTTAAACTTTTTAAAAATACTTAAAGATTATAAACAAATTGAAAATTAGATAATCGTAGTCGTAATTTGTTTTTATAAATATTATCTTAGTTCGATTGTATATTTTATGATAAAGTTTCAACAATCAGTTAAAGTTTTTTTTGGCGTTACAACTGTGTTGTTTTTTATCGTAATATTGCATAGCTATTTCTCTTTCTATAACTTAAAAATTATTAGAAAGAGAAATTATATCGGAAAGAAATCTTATTGGATGAATTCTCATAATTTTACTACTTTATAGCAGCATATACTATTTTTTTTTTCTTTCTTGCTTTGCTTCGTTCGCTTGTTCAGTTAGTTAAGAATCATATATGTTAATGCATTATCAAATATTTTTTCCTGCCATGTAAAATTCATTTCTAATGCGATCTTTTCGCAAATAAATGTAAAAAGACAAAAATTGTAAATACACAAATATATCTATATAATTCTCTTAAGTGAATCAAATTCAACAATTGAAAAATTGCAAAACAAAGTTGTCCAGAAAAACTTCGAATAATTTCATTCATACACGTATGAACACAAAAAATTAACAAAAACAAATCCATAGAGTTGATATTAAATAAGTTTTTATTTTTAGTTTTCAATTTTACAACCAGTTGAACTATTTCGAAGTTATTATCGAAGTAGACATATACAAAGACCAATAAAGTTATATATTTCATATTTTCAA
The DNA here is from genome assembly GCA_905250075.1 of Rotaria sp. Silwood1. Lineage (NCBI taxonomy): Eukaryota > Metazoa > Rotifera > Eurotatoria > Philodinida > Philodinidae > Rotaria > Rotaria sp. Silwood1. The sequence goes on along the minus strand of CAJNOP010000572.1, from coordinate 117,961 downwards.
TAACTATACACTAGTAGAAAAGTATAATCATTTGCATGCATGAGTGAATATCAATATACTTTATTCAACAACAACATTATTTTTTTTCTTTATTTATATTTATTTATGTCTATACATAGAATCGATTCCGTAAATTACTTTACAAACCTTGGATATTGAAAAATTTGTAAAATTTGATTGATTAGATATGAATATTTATTGATAATGATTTTGTACTAGATCGAAATGTTATAAAATAGAAAAGAAAAAAGAAAAAGAAACTTCTTTAAAAACAATCTTATTTATTTTATTTTTGTTTATTGATATTTATATGTATCTATGCATAGCATCTCTTACAATACTAACATTAAGTCAATTAGTCATAAAGTCAAATCAAAGTCTAGTTTTTAAAATGTTCAATAATTATATTATAATTCAAATAATAGATATCATACATTAGCATATATAATACAAATCAACGAAAAGAAAACACAAATAAAATAATGTTGTTATGTTAAATAAAAAAAATATATTTAAATTTGTTCATGTATTAAGTCAATATTTATTTTCATTTCATTTATTTAGGTTTTTATTTGTGAACATAAAAAGTTGATCCCATAAATGACTATATAATTGCTGCATATTAAGAAAGTTATTAAATTTGACTTGTCCAATATAAATACCATTGATCATAATTTCACGATGGACCCAAATATTATATATGTAAAGTGACAAGAACAAAAAAAATTATTTATTAATAAAACTATTTATTTTCTTTTGGATGATTTATATTTGTATTTATTAATGCATAAAAGTGATTTCATATAATTAATATATTGTTATCCATCATGTAAAAAGCTAAAACTTTATTACATATTATGGATCATGTACGTATTGATAATGACTTAACAGTACACTCAAATGTTGTAAATTGAAATTGAAACAGAAAAACTTATTCGAGAACATGAGTGTTTGAATTATTTTCTTTTATGTGCATTTATATAGATTCAATAAATTAATAACTTTTCAAAAAAAGGATTGAGGATCAAAAGATATTAATGATTCTGAATAATCAATACCTTTAGTTATATTAGATGCCCACATACTGCTTGCATGTGAAACATAGAATTAAGACAATTAATTCATTTTTTTTTGATAAATTTAATAGCGATAGTTTGAATAATTTTTTGAGCACCTACGTCAACTGTTAATTTTTTCTATCGATGTTGATTAAGTTGGTGATTTATTGATATTTTGTACATACAAGCGAAGGTATTCAGTCAATTTGAAACAAGCAAAAATTGTACGCCAATCTTAGCATAAAATATTACAATAACCTTAAATAAAAAACAGCTTAATGAAATCAATCATTTTTTGACTTTGAAGCCCATCGATTTAATTTGTAAGAGAAGCTCAATTTTGAAGAAATCAATAACTA
>CAJNOP010000572.1:77566-116444 GCA_905250075.1 Rotaria sp. Silwood1 | reverse complement strand
ACGGTTTCACTTTTGACAAATATAGATGTAAACATTAACGTTCACGACCGTAATAAAGTGAAATGATAGCCATCAGTAAACTTGTGCTCACTTATACATATACCCCATACCTGTAACCTTAGACAAATACCCTTAACCTTGTATCCTTAAGCTACACGACACATGAGAAGAAGAATAAATTTTTTTAACGCTTATTTCCACAAAGAAACATATTTTGAGAAGCCATAGCTTTTTGTGTCAATATTCATTAACAACATCGAACTTGAAAATTCGATTCGCTGCTCTAGTACTTATATGATAAATAGAATCCATCTGGTTGTTTGACGACAACAGTTAATATCGAGCTGGTCGATGTACCGATCTGATTGATAGATTGTGACCGTTCGAAACCAGAAAAAGAATATCGTATAGTAGTAGCCAATGAATACACCAGTCTGTAAACAGATTGATCCGCACTAAATCCGTATCAGCACCAATTCCATATACAGGTCACACTATCAGTCTCATTACGTTACACATTGTCTCTATCATTCTACTTATACTATCGATAAATATTGAAAAATTAACGCATCAATGATATGAGGAACAACAAGCTGTAGTCAAAATCAACACAGCTTTCTGCCATATGCGATTTCCTTGTTCCGTTTTTGTTTCAAAATGATTCCATCACTGATTGCAAGATGCTCCAACACAGAGTACAGCCGCCCATTATTGAAGTATTAATAATATATAATTAAAGTTTCTTGTCAACTGTAACTTGGTCAAAAGTTTGCTTAAAAATATCAATTTTAGCTTGACATGAATTCAAACAGCTGGAAAAGTAAGAAAATCCTTATGAACAATATTTCCTAGATTGAAATTCGTATAAATTTATAATCGATTCCATTTTCAAGTATATCTGTGTCTAAGTCTAGGATGTGGCACCATTAAGGTGTCTGCCACGACTCTAACTAGGTGAGGATTCAAAAGTCTCCCTCGACACTTCATCAATCTTTTTAGTTTGTGTTTCATGAAAGATATTGATTATATGCAGTTTTTTATCAATACAATAGTTTTATCATATTTTAAAGACAAGCTAGCATCACACAATAATCATACTAACCGAGAATAGTTTTCTACTCAATGTATTAAAAAAATTTCGTTCTTTGAAACATCTAGTTAAAGTATGAATAAGAACAATTCATTTCTACTCAAGAGTAGTTGCTTGTAAATGATGGTTGAATAGAATGAAAGAATGTGGCCTTCTAGAATCAATAGAAACTGAAAGCAACACATTTGTTCGTTGCCATCAATACACTTTGCCTACACAACGTGGGTTGAATAAATAAATAGCGTGCAATAATGACACTTACCTTTTTTCATTCTATGTAGAAAAGATTTTTTTATTTTACTTATAGACAACATCTAACATAAAATACAAAGCAAACAAGGACGCGAATTTAATTTTTTGTTTCGACAAAATAGTAGTTGTCGAAAGCAAACATCTTACTTCTATTTTTCGAGTTTGTAAAGCACAATTATGTGCATAGCGTTTGTGTGGGAACTATCACATTACTTCCGAGAGATATGAAAACCAAATAGTTTCTTTCGAACGTAAGTTGATTGAGGAGTGCATATAATTTGACTTCTACAATCAGAAACAATTTACAGGTAGGCATGTACACAAGTAGCGCTTATCACACGAGTTTTCTGACTCGTTTCTGAAAGATAGGAAGATGTCGTTGCACTTACAGAAATGAATAATTTTTGGAACATTGTCATACACTCGAAAAACATAGGCTTATTTCTGAACATTGAAGGTCTCGGATTTTTTATATCAAACGTTTTTAATGTCTTTCATGCTACAGCATTTGTGGGTTTATAACCATAGCAACAAGTTTTGTGCATTTCACAAGAAACCATCGTGCCTTTTGTTGATAAAAAACAAGTTGCACATCGTTCTTATGAAATTCTGTATGGATTAGTAATATAAATACTTCTGTATGATTTGTAGAGGCATTCTGACGGTTCTAAATGATATAAAAGCATTTTGTATTCTTACAAGGGATTCAGTATAGGAATAAGGGACTATAGTTAGTTATAAAGGATTAAATATACCAATAACAATCGACGTATAGAAATAAAGATATAGGGCTAATTAAGTAAGGCTAATATTATTCAAGCAGTGGTCATAAGAAACCGAAAAAAGGTTTCCAGTTTAGATCCATGTGAATAGCCTTTTCAAATTTCGTAAAAGACCATTTTCTTTTACAGTGTAGCTATGTAATCGTCAACAATGCTAACCATTGCACAAAGAAACTCATATTTACGTTCACATTTTCTCGCAAGGTCCTCTTCCGTCTAAAGCTATAAATCAAACTTTGAATTAGTCGTTAGAGCTAGTTTTAGTTGATGAATCCCTATTATTGTGTGTTTGTTGCTTATAAAGAAACTTACATCAGAATGGTTTTCGGCAATTTAGTGTACACATCTGTACAACATTTTACAGACAAAATAAGAAGGCAAAACACCTCATTCAAAATCTTGACTTGAAGGAGGTCGATATAGACAATAAAAAACCAACTGAGTGAAATAGTGTCGATCAGTATTTCACGCAACGTAAATATAATTCAAATTTAATTTGCATACATGCGAACTGAGGAGCACTACTGTTACATCTAGCATCTTCATGTATGATATATTTCTTTCAAATTTAAACAATTCTGACTTTGTAGGTTATTATGAACTAAATAATTAAAGGATAACCTGATTAAATTATTGATTTTACACTACTCCGAATAAAATAAAGTCACTCTCCAAACTTTCTAAGATTTGGTCCTATGTTTTTCGATCTTTTTCTGAATTGTTCTCATTAAACTAGAGCAACAGCTATTTCTAGATCCTGTAATAGGTTATGGCACAGACAAACTACAAATTAATTGAAAATTTTTAAATATTATGGAATAGACTCATTGAAACAGTCTACCAGGATCTATCAGGATCTATAAGCGTGCAGCAAACGAGAGTATTAGTGACCTCCAACCCAATTTTCACGCACACCCTACTCACACCCACATCCACAATCACACCCTTGAGTGCTGCTTTGTTATCGAAATTAAAGTTCCATTATTATTTCTGCGAAATTAATATTCTTTTGACATTGCTTCTTGTTCGAAACATCTGAACTAGTTTGAAACAATTCTAGATTTTCGGCAGTCCATCCTTATAACCAAGGTTGATACTAGTTTACTGTAGGCACAAGAGACACAAGAAAAGAAAGTATGTTGATTGAAACGATGAGCAAAAAAAAACAGAACGAAAAGAAGAGAATAGTAAAATTAATGATGGCTTCTACAGATGAAAACGGCATGCTACGAAAGAAAAAAAAATACTTGATAGGCTACATCTAAAACATGCCAGCTTCATCGATAAAAGCCATCTATAATTTTATGCATCTTTTCTTTTTTTCTTGTTCTGTTCTTTTGATTCATCGTCTTTCGAATCAATGTATTCTTTTTCCTGTTCTATCATACTCCTAAAGCGAGCCAATATTCCAAGGCTGAATGTAGTTCGCTTGAAAAGTCTACAGACCGACAGAGACCAGTATTCAGCCAGCATAAAACTTTCAAAATGTTTTCTTTCACCTATTTTCTTTTAGAAAAATGAAAATTTGAAAGACGCTCTCAATCAGTATAAATAGCACATATGTCAAACTTGAAACTTGAATACTTGAATAGTTGAAGTTCAATTATTCAATCATTTGTAGCTGGTGTGGTTGTCACGAGAGGACTGAGGGAATACAAGAAATGAACAAACACATACATCATCGCAGCAGATGTGGGTGTCAAGAAAAGAGATAATTGAATTCTTGAATAGTTGAAATGGCTTTTTAATAATTGAATTCAAATTTCAAGTTTGACACTTCGGAGAAAATAGAGAGATATCATTTTTAGAAAAACTTTGTATTCTTGTTTCTCTATCATACAGCGGTCAGGGGACGAATAGTTGGTAAGCTTTTCTCATTAGATAGATACTCTCAGACTTGTGACTTTGAGTCTATATTCATATGCTCATGATTTAGACTTATATCTTCTGCATCTACATCCCCACAGTTATACAGTAAACCTACAACCCATTCTTATATTCCTGAGTCTACAAAAGATGCGCACGGCGAAAGTTGCGCACGGAAAGATGCGCACGAGAAAGTTGCGCACGACGAAAGTTGCGCACAACGAATCTTACGCACGACGAAACTTGCGCACGGAAACATGCGCACGAGAAAGACGCACGATATATATATACTCACAAACATTTATGAAGAAACAAAAACAAAAAACATAGACTAGTCCGTTCTTTTTATTTCATTTAATAGTGATACCGAAATCGGTCATCAATCCAGGCTTTTCATCTCTGTTACTGTCTTGTTCCATATCACTATTGAATGAAATAAAAAGAGGGTGGGGTGTGGGTGTGAATGTGGGTAGGTACCCATTAGATCAACACCCACACCCCACGCTCTTGTTTTTTGTGTCTTATTCATAAATCTAAATATTTCAATTTAAGATTCTAAGAAATAAATAAAACTATTAATTGTTTGTGTTTTTTTTAACTTTTTTCTATCGAAGCAAAACTGATTATTAGACAATTCGTGCACAAGTTTCGCGTGCGCAAGTTTCGCGTGCGGAACTTTCGCATGCGCAAGATTCGTCGTGCGCAACTTTCTCGTGCGCATCTTTTCGAGCGCAGCTTTCTCGTGCGCATCTTTCGGGATCCCTATATTCCTATCTTCAATGGCTTATCAGATATTTAGGTACAGGCTTAAATCATGTGTGCCGAGCAATAGTTATCTATAATGTAATTTGAATCAATCTATTGCATTTGATAGCCTATTGAATCAGAATGCACTCGTTGAAGTTAGCGACTACCTAGGAACCAATAAGCTGGAAAACAATGATCACATATTAAATCATCTGCACATGTTGCAATACACCGTAGAAATCAGTTGATGAGTGCTGTAAATGATCTTCCTAGATAGTTGTTGGTTTCTATCGTAATTGGTCAGAATAAAGCCGTCTACAATCGTGGGTAGTTGACTTGAACGCAAGGGGGAAATAACTGACTTTATGACTTAACTGATCTAAATGATCTACGTGATCTGAATGACTTTAAAGTCATAAAAGTCAACTGTTTCCCTCTTGGATTCTGCTCATGTTCGCTGTGGCTATCAAGTTTCCGTTAGGCTAATGAAACAGGAAAATAATTTCCCATGGTCTAGCTGTTATCGACATTCATAAACACGAAGATCCTCAATGCTTAAAATCGAAATTACAACGCAATCTGGTCCATTATAATACGCATGATATTTTTGAAACTTAAAAAATCGTTGTCATGACAATCGACGAGTATGAAAAATAATCAGACATTATTGTTTTTCTGATTCTAATTCGTCCATTCACTCTAAATGCGTGTCATCCTCTCAGAATTGTGTATATTCAAAGAAACTCTGTGAAAAACTCATATATTCTACAGAAACTGAATGGCATGAATATAATTGACATGTAAGGAATTAAATCCAAGTACTGGACGCTTTCGGTCTTATATTTTAGCTAGGGGGAACTCATTGAACCAAAGAAAGTCCTAATAAGATTCGAGACCGTAATCGATACATCAAGAATTATGATTATTTTACTGGGATTCTGGCGTATTCGTTGAAATATTGAATTTCAAAAATTGAGGTCTGAAATTCTTATCTAAGATACGTTTCATAGACTTGATAATACTCTAAAAGTTTTAGCTAACAACAATATTGCATTATCAAGATAGTGAGTATTCATGTAAACTCGGTTTGCGTACGAGATCTCTGACAAATAATTAGGTTTTGAAGATTCGACATCACAACAAAAGAACATTAAAGTTGCAGTTCATACTTTCAGGGAGCTATATGAACTACAAGACTTGTGTAAGAACAAAATTGCAGACGTAAAATTCACAACCCAACATTCCCGATGAATATATCTACGGATACGCAGAAAATTTACCAAAGGATTTCTAACATTTGACCCACAGAATATGTCCACGGAAAATGATGAATTTAGGTTTCTGGGAGAGGTGGAGCGATGAGTAAAAATGAATTTGAAGGCCTATTCGATCTAGTACAAACTAGTCTTTCGTTTGTTGTTGACGGTAAAAATTCTGACAGAAGGAACGATTACTTCGTTGTCCTCCTGTCTAAACTCGCTACTGGTCGCGAGTTAGACTAGGGTTTTCTTCGTTCCGCTGAATCCCACTAATAACCAGAACATGAAGTCGAATAGCATCTTACAGTTGAATATGTTTCTCTGTTAGTCTCGTTTTTCAATATTTTCAGTTTGAAAATAGTCGTCGCTTTTCTCATTTTTAGTTTTCCCATGTGTTCATAATCACCAGATTCTCTAATAATATTTATTCATCTACTTTTTGATAGAAAATTGAATGTTTGTTTAATTGTAAATTGTATTTTCATTATTGTTCACATCAATATCATGTGGATACAGAACCTGTGATCAAATGTGGTTGTTGAAGATCACGTTATTTTCTAATCAAGAACGACATATTGCAAGAGGCGGCGATAAGATTGACATATTATGAAACAAATCAAACGGTAGACTAGTTGGTCTATGCGTGGTTCAGCTGAACAATTAAGCTGAAAACGATGAGCCAACATAAAACGGGGATGAGTGTTCTCTTGGATATCTTCTAGATAGAGATCTGCGTGACCATTTCGTCGTGACCAAAAAAAATGAAATTTTTCGATAAGTTTCCACGGTGGATGTGAAAAAACAATTCTGTTTGATGTTTTCTACTCAGAATTTTAAACTCTTCAAAATGACATAAAAAAGTCGAGGATATATCGATCTATGATAGAGAAAACTGCGGCGCATTCATCGTGACCAGTTTTGGTCACGACCGGTCACGACAAATGTGCAGCAGTTTTCTCCATCATAGATCGATATATCCTCGACCTTTTTGTGTCATTTTGAAGAGCTTAAAATTCTGAGTAGAAAACATCAAACAGAATTGTTTTTCCATATCCACCGTGGAAACTATTATCGAAGAATTTCAATTTTTTTTGGTCACGACGAAATAGTCACGTAGATCTCTACTTCTAGCATATTATAAGTTAGGAAAATAGTGGAAATCGAATTCTCGAAATATAATGAGATACAAATCGAAATATAAGTAGATAGACTATGGCGATTTTCAACCTTTCAGATCATTTAACCCCCCTCCCCCTCCCCCTCCCCAACCCTCAAAAAAGTCACTTTTCGCCAGAATCATCGAAATGGAGATAAATTCATGCGGAAATAGCTCGCCATCTGCTCTTTCATATGCGACAAAAATTTTTATTTGGTACTTCTTTTTGTCCAAAAAATTTGAAAGATTTTCGTCACCCCCTATTCGAAAAACAAGCCGTTTTTACAAAAAAACCGAAAATCATTTTTCGTTTTTCTCAAAACGTCGGTTCGACAACGTAGCGCCAGCTGAACTCTCATAGTAAAAGATAAAATCAAATATTTCTTTTTTGGTTCGAAAGCTTGTGTCTAGGGCTAGCCCCTCCCCCCCTCGTAGCCCTTTTTTAAAAAAGCTTTTTTATTTTCATATAAGAAAACATCTCTATAAAAACAGCGCCATTTTTTTAGGGGTTTTTGAGTGATTGAACTTGTCATCCCTTTTTTTCGCTTAAAAAGTAAGAATTTAAAAAAAAGGGTCACGAGAGGGGCTGCATTCTGACATGCTCTTTCAAACAAAAAAATATTTGACTTTATCTTTTACTATGATACAGTTCTGCTAGCGCTACGATAGAGCTATTTTTGACCCTTGTTTGATGAATATCTCTGTCAAACGTCATGATATAGGGCTGAAAATTTTACCGTAGCCATGGTTCACCAGCCCCAACATATCCTGAAAGTTTCATGTAATTTGGATGTTCCTGGGCTGAGATCCATTCTTGAGGGAGAGGGTCTTAAGTCATAAAATCATAAAAATCATTGAAGTCCTAAAGTTCATTGCTTTCTCCTTGCATGAGATGCTAAGAATCTTGGCTTTACGACTGCTTTCGCTATTTCTCAATGTAACATGTAAAAATCTCAAGTAACAATGGGATATAAAGCAAGATACATGATAAAAAACACTAATAATTTTCGATCTTTCAGATCATTTAAGTCAAAAAAAGTCATTTAAAGTCATTAAGTCATGTAAAGTCATTACGTCATATAAAGTCATTTAAATTATTTAAGTTATAAAGTCAGTTGTTTCCCCTTTGTGAATTACCCTATTCCAGAATGCTTTCTGGATGATCCATAGTTAATTGGCTGAAATCAGGGGTCTCAGGAAAACCCTTGTATCTCTTGAACCGAACAAGCTAGAAAGGTGGGTCATGCGTAGATCGAAAGAGAACAATTTTTCTACCAGAAATGTAAATTAACAATTGATCCAAGTTGCGAAATGGGTCCAAACTATCGTGCTCAACATACCCCTCGAAAATGCACCCGATTGGTCCATTGTTGACCACTCAGATTTTAGCATTTATTGGTGCGCCTGGATCTTCTCTTTCTAATGGTGAAAACCACAACTCACTATCTTGCTCCTATCAAAAGTTATTCGGAAAATATCCACCCATCTTTTTTTTTGAAATGGGCAATAGTTATATTCTATGCGTATTTTGGTAAAATCATTGTTTTTGTACCATCCTCGAAGCGTATATTGATATGTTAACATGTGAACAGATTCTAGATGAATATTGACTAACATCCTCTTTCAAATATTCTGAGTTATTGATGACTTTGAATGACTTTCGCGATCTAAATGATCTAAGTGATCTAAACGACTCTAAAGTCATAAAAGTCATAAAAGTCAGTTATTTCCCCCTTGCTTGAACGACTTGTTTTCTTTTGTTGACTTATAACTGTATTTATCAATATTGATGTTAAAGAAATATCAAAAATTTTCTAGTTGTTACCGAAATTTACTTGAAAAGTCGTGAACTGTTGTTCATTGATATATTATTAACCGATCGGTACTTCTAGTAGTTATCTAGAAATTATTGTCACCCTATTTTCAGTAGTTTTTGAATTTTATTTCTTGCATGCATTCTTCTATAAAGAAATCTTGAGAAAATATTTTCAATTTAGAAACAGCAATCTTACTTATAGACTTACAGAGTGTCCAGAAAATCATCTACCAAAGTGTTTTTCATATATCTTAGCTGTTTCATTTAACATTATCAACAAATATTTTTTCAAATTATAGATGAATATACCGAGTTTTTTTTATACGAGCGACTTTCGGTACTATTCTGCAAAACTATTATCTCTGCTTGAAATATAAAAATTTTTCTATTTTTCTGAGATGCGAGTAATTCAAAATTTGATAATGATTTTTTTCTTTGACCTCTTCGCGTGGCTAGATAGAGCTTGTGGCGTTCTACAAGAACATGTATATTGAAAAATTTTTACACCTTCTCTTTGAGGCGAAATTTACAGAGAGCTACTAAAGAAAGACTACATAATTAAAAACGAAGACACTGCATAATGTTCTACTTGCACCTCACAAAAACAGCAAATTTTTTGTATTTCAAGCAAAGGTAATAGTATTGCAGAATAGTATCGAAAGTAGCTCGTATAAATAAAAACTTGGTATATTCGTCTACAATTTATTGATAATGTTCAATGAAACAGCTAAGATATATGAAAAACATTTTGGTAGATGATTTTCTGGATACCCTGTCATTAATGGATATATAATCTGTTAGTCTTTTTCTTTATATTTAGTTTTTATTTACAAGCATATCATGTCGAATAATTCAACAATGAATCAGAACGAACAACAATACCACGTGATAAAATATCTTTTTGACAAATTAGAAAACTACGCGCATAAATCGGATCTGTGGCGTTTAATTCATTCTTCACATCTTCGTCGCAGTCTTCTTCGCAGATCTGAACGAGTTTCAAAGATATACTCAATATCAGAAGATCTTGTTCACCAATGCGTCAATCAGGTTTTTGCCGATGTCGATCAGTACGTAGCTCAACTTCATCGATTGATTTATTCACAACAATCTGATGATCTGATACTACTCTTTAATAACACTAACCAAACGAATACTGCGTGGCATACTATGCAAATAGAGCGTGCTCGACAATTGTTTCCCACTCAAAAAGAACTGAAGGAAAACAACTTGTTGGAAAATTATTGTCTATATATTCGAGAAAAATTAACACCAAAGCATAACATATCGATTGCAAATCGAAAAACACAATATCGTGAAAGCTCATTCGACTTAAATTTTGCCTATACGCAGGCCGAAAGTAAAGCAAAAGAATATCTAAATAATGTCATAGGAAATTTTCGAGAGAGGAAGACACCCGACTTGAAAATCATTGACGAAATGATTAAACTAGGTAAATACATATAAAATATAATTTTATCATTTATATGATTGTCTCCCTTTAACATTGAGTAGGAATAGCAGATATGAAGAAGATCCCATCGACAGAGGATTTTCAAGCAAGTAATAGTTTCTTGGGAAGAGTATTAATTTTTCATCAGATCAAAGAAGCATATAAAAGTATTTTACAAAATACAAGTGATGATTTTATGCTGCTCCGCTTTGGCAAAACATTCGGTCATAATGCATTACCAAGCACACAACAAGTTAACAAACAATTTTTTTATCTTCTACATTTGTTCCTTAAGTCAATAGCAATGTTATTTACTTCACTAAGAACAAATGCAAAGGACAATATGATATTATCAATTTCGAAAATTGCTTCCCTTTACGTTTTCGATTCTGATTCTTCAATAACGAAACTAAATATTGATCTATTTTCTCCAGAATCAAATGTTGACCAATGGACCTGGCTGTTAGAACAATGGCGTGATGTATTAAGAACGATGCCTATGATTTTTACACAAGCTGGTGCTTTTAGTCGTCTGGTTCGTACAACTATTGGTATTGGCCTCATGCATCTCGGTAAATGTGCTGAAGAAATGGTTACAACTGGTTGTTTATCGATGAATGCTGAATTGATGAATGAACATCTATTTTATGCCCTTCAGACAGGCTTTTATTTTGGTATTGCCTATGCTGTAGTTGATTGCCTGCAAGATGAAATTCATAATATCGATAGTAGACCATTGCATCATTTTCTCGCCTTTGATAAGGACAAAAGCAATCCACTGACACTGACGGAAACAATTGATAAGTGGCTTCATATAATGGAGCAATTATTAAGTGGTGCAGATCTTGATCGAAGTCAATTACCTAAGACTCCATTCATATCAATGCTTATTGAATCTTTCGATAATCTTTTGATATTGACAGAATCTAATGATACAATGTGCGGATCTTTCAATGAACTCGCTCTTCTCTTACGTTCACAGAGAATTGACAAAAAGGAAATAGATCAATATTATGACAACGAGCAACTTTATCTAGGTCAGTTCTCAATCCTTTTTTGACTTTTTGAAGAAAAATATACTTTGATCATGTAGGATCTGTTCTCAAGTCGCATTTTACCTATACATGTACGACTCATCTTGGCAATATGAGTTCAGCACGTGAAGAAAGTGAGCGTCTTTGGATTATGCCGTTTTTAGGACAATTGACAGATGATTGTCGAGATTTTAATGATGATATTAAATCGAAATCAGTTACTCCTTTTACATATTATGCATCATTAGTAAAACGTAAAGAACCGATTGCTAATCGTTTACTCAATCCATTCTATACATTTCTGAATGTTTGCTCAAATATATATTTATCAAGCAATCGCGATAGTCAAACAGGCGCATTTCTAGGTCGTCGTATTGCTCGTACATTACGTTCAGTTGAAGTGACTGGTGATGAAACATCATTTCTTCAGTTTCTCAATATATTTTGTATGGACAACAGAGTCTTGTATGATTATTGTTGGAATAAACTACGTAAACAATTTTCTGTTGTTACCGATCCTGAAAAAACCTTCTTTCGAGCATTAGATGCTTCAAGTATTAAGTATGCTCGAATAAATCGAAAATTAGAAACATACGTATGTGAAAACTTAGTGAAAATTGAGGATGCATTAAATATTCTTCCCTTACATTCTCAAGATGAGACTATCTTCGAGGAAGAACTGTTGGTTTCAGCAATGAATTACAGTGTCAAAGTTGGTGGTAAACGTTTAAGACCATTATTAATGCTAATGGTTGCTGATTTGTATGATATTGAAATGACTCGAATATTACCATTGGTTTGTGGTATTGAATATTTGCATACATCATCATTAATTTTTGATGATCTTCCTGCTCAAGATAACAGTGATTTGCGGCGTGGTCAACCGTCTCTGCATAAAACCATAATTAATGGTGACATACCATATAATTTATGTGAAGGTAGAGCTCAACTAGCCGCTGTTGATCTCATTGCAATCAGTATGGGTTTAATTAATCATGGTCTTGTCAGAAATGGATTCTCACCTGAATACGTCAATCGAGTTGTCGATGAAATTTCTTTGTTGATGCATGATCTTTGTATCGGACAAATGATGGATTTACGTGCGGCACGTATTGGTATTGGGGAAGACAATAGAGAACTCGATAAACTTGATCGAATTGCTTGGTTTAAGACGGGTAAGACAATTGAAGTAGTAATGATTATGCCAGTCATTCTTGTCAAACCACCATCAGATGAACAGACCAATGAATTATCGCGTATTCGGGAGCTGAGTCGTCTCATGGGTATTTTGTTTCAAATGCGTGATGATTTGTTAGATGTTGAGGGAGGTGATGCTATTGGAAAGCCAACAGCACTCGATGTTAAAAATAATACAGTTACATATGTGTCATTACTTGGTGTCGATGGCACTCGGCATCGTCTTCAACAACTTTTAACCCAAGCATTACAATTGGTCGATGATTGTTGGCCGACAGGTTCAGAAACAATTAAAGATGTTATTAAATATGTTGTTAATCGGAAAACATGAGTACTGTTGTCGATTTCATCGTACTTTTAAGACACCTTGTCTAAATTATTTTTATGTTCATAAATTCATGTCATCAGAGTGCTTGTTGCTGATTAAAGAACTATAATAAAAATTTGAAGACAATAAATCGAAGCTTATTGAGATATATTAGTTAAATTTTCTCATAATTTTTACTCGTATAATTATTCTATAACAACTAAAAATTAATGTGTCATATTGCTGAATCTATGCAATCAAATTTCGACAGTGATGAGTAAAACTCATTATCAACGCAACGTTCTCGACAGAAAAGATTCTAACAGACTCATTAGAAATGTATCATTTTGTTATAGTGTAAGTTCTTCTAAAACAATGAAATATATTAGTGTATATTATGATTTTTCTTGACTTTTATTACTCAATGAAGTAGAACCATCTATATATAGAGTCCTATCCTATCTTCATTCATTGGACTATAGCTATTTTACGCTTTTTATTAGAGGACGGATTACAAAGATCAATAATAATAACCTTTTAATCTGGATGAAAAAATGCATCTATAGCTACGACAACTATACGAGATCTATAAAAAAAAATGAAAAAATCAGTCCACTAATCATCGGATAGTGTTGATAGTCAATGCCTCCGATAGAAACAGAAAGCATATTAGTCAATGACTTGCAAATGTAACTACTCAAGTGTGCATAGCATTTATTACTGTTAACTTTTATTATTTTGTTTTTGTTCTTCACTGTTATAAACAAAGTCATCTCTCGAATGATGTGATTAACAGTTGATCTATTTATTAGAATAAATATTTCCTTATTTTCTTAGACTGAATTTGAGAAAAATATGCATACTCGTTAAATCCTAATATTGTTGCCATTATTCTGAATGTGCAATTACTCAAAACATGAACTGTTTTTTTGTTGCATTTACTTATGGATCGAAAGAACATGATTTTCTTTATTAAAAAAAATAATTATAATGATTGATTCAGATTTTTTAGTATGAGCTGACATTTTTTAGCACCTTTTTTGGATAGTAAATAACTGCAAAGTAGCAACTTACCAGTTTCAAATGTAAGGTGCACACTTAATAATTATAATTGTTTTGATTTAAAATAGATAACAGAATAAAGATTATTTATTATAGTATCTTTATGATGTATCGAACTTTTTTTCATTTTAAGATTTTATTTTCTTCAACTAATAAAAATAGAAAATGATTCTATCAAACGAATGAGATCAGTAAAAAAAAAGTTACACCATTGTTCTAATTACATGCTTTTATTTAGCTATTCTCTTTTCTCAATACTAACACTTGGCCTGCATGAGTAACATTGATTGCAATCGATTCAGGAAGATAGAATGGTTCACCGTCCATATGTACCGGCATCGAACGAATTAGTTCAATTCGAACTTCACTGCATTGAGCAATGCGATGACCTCGAAAGCCAATATGAATTAAGGCCATCTGCATTGAATCCAACCCGACTACTTCAATTTTTCGATCACTAATATCTTGTCTTCCGATTTGTTCAGCAGTAGTAGATGTTGCAGTCGACTCTATGGTATTGAATGTGTATGGCGTTGTAAATCTGCTATCTTTAGAAATGTAATCAAATGAATCAACACTTTCAAATGTACTCGATTTGATCTGATCAAATCTATCACTTTCATTTTGAGTTGTACTACTAGTTAATGTTGCAGTAGTGTTTGGTAATGTTCTACTCCAAGGATGAGTTCCCGATCCATAACTTGGAATATTCAATAGAACAATAGTATGACAATGACGTATTGAATCGGTTAAATTTTTACCATCACAAATCAGTCGCATGTATGGGGTTAAATCCCATGCTCTCCATAAAGCAAACTCTCTAAAATATCTTCGACTAATATTCAGATAAATCAACTTATTTTTGAATGGTGATGTAAATTTCGACGGATTACGGTTCCGACTGTCGTGAAAATCGAGCACAACAGCTGCATCTAGTCCAAAACTTAAGTAATTAGTAAATCGAACATTTAAAGGAGTTCGATAATTTTGATAAGAAGGTCGATCAGTTTCACCAACGAACTTTGGATGATCGAAAAAACATGATAAACATCGACAAATATTTCTAGATTCTTCAGTAAGATTCGTTATTATCAATGGTTCAAAAGTGATTTGCCAGCGATCGAGCGCAATTGGTTGTGCATTGGGAATTTGCTGTAACCTGGTTAACAGTCGTTTTTCGTTGTAATACCAACCCCAGCCCAATACACGTGACAGATCATTGCCTGTGCCTAAAGGACATATACTTACCGGTGGATTATTCAGCGATGAATACGTGTCTGCAAGAATGCTGAGTATCCATCCCACTGTCCCATCACCCCCACATATGTAGATACGAGTATTGCGCAAGGATGAATAAATACTAAGAGCTTGCTTTACAGTTGTATCATTTTCAAGAAGAAAAATTTGACGTGGATTTAATAAACGAATAAGTTGACGGTAGATACTTTCGCCTTTTTGACCACCTGAAAGTTTGTTTATGAAGACAATCAGAGGTGTAATTAAAGAGTTGCTCTCATCAATATCATCGAAAAATCGAGCTTGAAATTGTGATGGAAAGCGAGATACACGACGTAGCCACTGCGGACGAACAATGATATTTCTATAGGAATAAATCCAAAGAAAAAATTTAGACTTATGTGACAAATTGAACTCACTTAAATTTGCCATAATCACATTTGTTCCGATCATCATCATCATCATCATTCATGTTTTTCCAACATTGTTGATGACAAAATCTTGAACACCATAGACATATGAGACCACTTGAAGATTTAAGACATTTCGAATCTGAACATCTTGGTGTGTGAATTGATTTCCTGTTTTCTTGTGGCATATGAGATTTGATTTGAATAGTTGAGATTCTTACATTATCACCAACAACCGTTCGTGGCATATTTTTTCGTTTGCATTGCATGCATGGCTTTCTCAATGACGAAACAAACGACCAGTGATGTCGATCCCATTGACTATGATCATTGGCTATAATGCTGTCAGAAAACGATGGACGACAAGGTGGAATGTAATTATGAACATCGGTTGTTTTTTGCAAGTCAGCAATATGATCTTTGTGGATTGATATTGTGCATGAACCACATTGAACGTATGTATTAACACTCATTGGCTGGGAAATTGTGCATGAAGCATAGGCACACAAAGAAACGGACAAAGAAGTAGTAGACCAATAAGGAAGCCAACAGTGAGAAGTAGAATGAGCTCTGTCACTCCAATCGACACCAAATGATAAAGAACGCTCAGATTCTACTAAATATGGTGTCGTTGTCAGTTTACTATGATAGACATCTGACAGATCAGTAAATATAATATTTTATAGCTAGACTAAAGACAATCATGTCATGAGACACTGATATTTGAATATGTACTTTACAACATTTAATTA
Organism: Rotaria sp. Silwood1; assembly: GCA_905250075.1. NCBI lineage: Eukaryota > Metazoa > Rotifera > Eurotatoria > Philodinida > Philodinidae > Rotaria > Rotaria sp. Silwood1. Next base: position 100,025 of record CAJNOP010000572.1, on the reverse strand, counting down.
CAGATTAAGTATTTAGTAGAGAAATATTATCTCGAATAGTTTTTCAAAACATGTGAGAATTTCATTCTTCTTATTAGTAACAATTTAGAAGTTTTAAGATGACTCGATGTATTGATTTTGTAGAACTTTATAGAGATGTCCAGAATTATTGTAAACTAGCTTTCCGCTTTTAGATCTGTGCTGTTTTTTATTCTCTGCACCGAAAGAAAATACTGTTGAGATTAATGATTTCTTATTTGTAACAAGACAGAAAAGTTGTTGCTCAAAATGTGAATCAAGTGTCGAACATGAGTGATACAATCAGTCATGATGGTAGCTAAAGAAAAGGGCACATTAGAATTTCCGTGTCAGTATTCGATTCAGGTCAAAAATTACTTGAATTGAAATTCCTGTAATGTACTTTGTTTACTTAATTTTAAAGCCTATCAATGTATCGAAATTTATATCAGTATAAAGATATAGATTCTTCATAGTATGAAATCATGTCTTCATGTGCAGCTAGGAATGGTCATTTAGAAAAAAATTAGTTCAGCCGACTTTTTATTAAATCTTTTGTTGTCATTGTTCTCAGTACTCAATGAATAAATCAATCAGAAGTTCTGTACACAGTATCATCGAAATTTCGTCAGATTGGCTTTGTTACAAGTTATTATGATAGTTTGACTTTGACTTCATGCCTTGAAGTTTGAAAGAATAGGAAAATCCAACTTTCTTCATATAGAGTTTATTTATGTTACGAAATCAATTTTTTAATAGACTCGGAGTTTATTCGTAAGGTATCAATCACAGTCTATTGAGTCATAGAACTGACGTTAACCATCATAGATAATATCATACTCTATAGACTACTTGCACTACTGCATGAATTTCACTTACAAGAACAATAAAGAAACATAGTTAGACAGATAATTGGATTTCAAATTGAGCAGAAAATACTGACAGATTATTGGTATCAGTCTTATGTCTATTTCCATCGTAATCATCAAATAAAAATCGTTTTAACACGGCTCGCTGAAGATCTCAACCTATTTACCATTTTTCGTTAATAATATAGGTTAGATTGTATCTTAAGATGATGATTATACTTGATTTTTTTTCTCTTGACTGTCTTACCAAAATGAGTTGAATGGTAACTATTTGATCGACTATTCTTTGTCAATCGCCTACGTGAATCGAGCGTCACTTTTAAATAGAACCATCAAATTTCTCATATGTATTTATCGATATAAACTACTTAACAATAATTTGAAAACATTTCTTAATTTTGCGACATGCTTAGTTACTTCTTTGGTTAGCAGCAACATACCTATGGTCAGAAGACGATCTTAAACGTAAATCCAGCTGTTCATTATCATCAATTGGTAGTGAAAATGGATGATCGTTTAGTAATTCGATTGTTGTTACTGAGTTTTTCTTCAGTGGTTTTCTGTCAGCAATGACTGTATTTATTTCAATACAGTCTTTATCGAGTGGAAATCTATCGTCGTTAAATACTCCATAACAATCAACAATATCAGGTTTCCGATTCATATGCTACAAAAAAAGAAATCATTGAGTTTATTTTATGGTTTTTACCATTATGTAGATGTTTTTTTTTACAAACTTCGTTTATACAGAATAAAATTCATTTGGGTCATTTTTCTTATTTTGCTAATCCTTTTCTTTTCTGTTGTGTGACATGTTCCAACATATCACCACATTCGCATACATACACTGATCATTTCTGTCTTATTTATGTATGGTTTACGTTTATTCTTTTTATTTTCTCATATACTGAAATGTGGTACTCACATATATTCCTTAGGTTCGTCATATTAATACAAAATACATCAAGTGAAAAACCTTTAGTAGGTTATGGTTATTTTCCAAGGATAATTGTGCACTAGAGAAACGATCTCTTTTACTTATTTTTGCATCTCGAACGAAATGTTTTCTTTGTCTTACTAACATTCTTTTGTTTTAGTTTGCCTCATTGCTATTCGCTAGTTGTTTTTCACTTTCGTATTCCGTTTTTCATAATTTAACATTACTATAATATAAATTATTGATTTAATTAGCTCAAACCCTATTGTACATGTGTATTATATCTATAGTAGATCTCAACGCACTATCAAATTTTACTCCCTTATCTTTGACATTTGAAATATAAATTTTTATCGTCGAAAAAAATTAAAAACTACACTATTTAGAACATTCACAAACCTATGTCAGGTATTGATTTTTTCTATTTCTAGACAACCTTGAAAAAAGCTTCTTAGGCTTGTTCTCCTCGATTGTAATGGAAACGTACGCAATGCTCCTTGGCACTACTTTTCGTCATTAAGACCAAAGAAGTGTGGGAAATCGTAAAAACCTTGATATAAACTGTTTTTTTCTGCTACTTGCTTCAAAACTATTCAAGCTCCACGAAAAGAAGCGTCAAAAATAATATATAAAATAAATAAACAAAAATGGAGAATACCAAAAGATAAACGTCAAAGGCGACGATTCCGACCAATAGCAAAGTACAAAGGTGTTAGCATAATAGAGTGACATCTGTTGATACTAAGAATGTTATTTTTTTATCTCCCTTTTTTTTCTGTTGTATACGAAGCTGCAAGTCTTTATAGCTTTTTAGTAGAGATTGTATTAGTTACATATTTTTCCCTTTTGTTAGTAAATAAAAGTTACTAAAATACAGCAAAAGTATTTGCAACTTATGATTTCTCGTTCTATCAAGCTTCTTCAAGTTCCTAGGTAAAAATCATATATAAATATATGTGTCTATAAGATGTTTTTTTATATTTAACAATTATGCATATCATCGGTTCAACTGTACCTAGAGGAGGTGAACCATTTATCCTCTTAATAATAAGTATAAGCTTTTTCTGCTCAACACTTTTTTCATTTAAAAATCAGTTGATTTTGTTTTTTTCGGTCTCTTTTTCGAGGCATTTCCGATAGAATACATACTAGCCCTCGGATAAACTTGAACAAGACAATGTTTCGTCTTACAATAGGGGAGAAAACTCTTTTAAGCAGTTTTTCTTTTCTTTTTCAAGAAAAGGGTGATGTTGTCAACACTCAGCCATTGAAGCACTGATTATAGAGATATTGACACACATTGACACATGTGTACATGGAAAAATTGAAAAATTCGTGTGTCAGTGTCGACCAAAAAAAATCCTGAAAGTGTTTGAATTTCTGTGTCTTAGGAAGGAAGCTACAGAAATTCAAACACATTCAGAATTTTTTAGTCTTACTAAGGTCTACATATAGTCAACATATTATAGCTCATTTAACATCCTAGTGCATATCACATAACAAGAAGAATGAAAAGAGCTTTGCAACGCGTGCTCCCAAAAAATGATGAATTTCGCAGTGGCCATAGCTTGTTATGTCAATATTTGTAAGCAATATCAAAGCTGGAAGTTCGATTCAATGTGTTGGTACCTATATGATAAATAGAATCGTTCTAGATTTTTGATAACTATTATAAATATTGAGCGGATCGATATACCGATTCTACCAGTCTGCCTCCAAATGAGTGGTTCACTTGATAATGATTGATCAATTGTAAACCGATTAGAAAGTAAAAGATACGCCTCTACATCAATTGACTAATTCAAATGCGGGAATATTTACTAGAGAACCCAGGAAAAGAATAACATATAGTGATAGCTCATTTTTTTTCAAAAATATTCAATCATCGATTGTAAGATGTTTTTATAGAGACTACATCCAATCATTGTTTAAGTATTACTAATATATTATAATTGTTATGAAAATCCTTTTGAATAAGATTTCCGAGAATGAAATTTGTATAAATTTATAATCGATTCCATTTTCAAGTATATCTGTGTCTAAGTCTAGGATGTGACATCATTAAGGTGTCTCCTACGACTCTAACTAGGTGAGGATACAAAAGTTTTGCTCTACACTTCATCAATCTTTTTAGTTTGTGTTTCATAAAAGAAATTGATTATATGCAATTTTTTTATCAAAACAATAGTGTTATTGTGTTTTACAGACAAGCTAGCATTACACAATAATCATACCAGCCATAAATAGTTTTCTACTCAATGTAATTAAAGAAATTTCGTTCTTGAAAATATCTAGTTAAAATGTAAATAAGAACAATTCATTTCTACTCAAGAGTAATTGCTTGTAAATGATGGTTGAATAGAATGAAAGAATGTGGCCTTCTAGAATCAATAGAACCTGAAAGCAACACATTTGTTCGTTGCCATCAATACACTTTGCCTACACAACGTGGGTTGAATAAATAAATAGCGTGCAATAATGACACTTACCTTTTTTCATTCTATGTAGAAAAGATTTTTTTTATTTTACTTATAGACAACATCTAACATAAAATACATGACAAACAAGAACGAAAATTTATTTTTGTTCGTTTCTACAAAATAATGGCAGTCGAAAGCAAATATCTTACTTCTATTTTTCGAGTTTGTATTGCACAATTATGTTCACAGCATTTGTCTGGTAATCATCACATTACTTCCGAGAGACATAAAAACTAAATGTGTTTCTTCTCAATATTATTGAATGAAGAAGTGCATATAATATCACTTGTAGAAATGAAAAATTCTTGAGGTAAGCTGTAGATGACGCCAACAGCAGATTTGAGTGATAACAAACGTACTTCTTCCGGCAGCATTTTTTCAGATTTCTTTCCATGTTCCAAGTGTAACTTGAGAAACTCTACTGAATAGTAAAAATGGGATTTCTGATAATCCAAACATTGCACAATACTGATATTTCACCGTAGGAAAGATGCATCTAGTAGAAAAAAATTAGTAATGATGCCTCTAGAAGTGTGTTCCACAGCTCTATTGTCTTATTCCAAGTACTTCTCGATGAACTCTATCTAATGTTCTATACAGTTTTTGAAACTTATATAGTAAAACTAGCTTACGCTCGCCTCATATCGTTTTCGTACATTCATGCAACATACGTAGCGAAAATCATTCTAATAAATGTTTATCCGTTGCATATTTGCTAATGAGTTTGTGATAAATGATGAAGTATACAAGAGCTTCGAAGATCAGTTCTCGTTACTAAATAGAGATGAAAATACAACATCAGTTTGCACAATTGTGTCGACTTTATTCGAGTAAGAAGTCGATGTCTAATTCTTGAGACACTATGTCGATAGTACGAAACATTATAAGTTATATTGCTTTCGAAAATGATTCATCACTATGTTCTTAACACAAGCTCTGCAACGAATCACGTGAAGTACCAGAGACCGAAACGGGGCGGATTTTTTACTCCCCGCCCCGCCCCGTCGGAAACTTTCTCTCCCCGACCTCGCCTCGCCCCGCTCGTTATTTTTTTTTCTTCCCCGCCCCCGCCCCGCCCCGCTCTATATTTTTTTTGCTTCCTCGACCCCGCCCCGCCCCGTTCTTCATTTTATTTTGCTTCCCCGTCCCCGCCCCACCCCGACTTTTCGTTTTCACACATATGAATTTCCGGTGTAAAATCGAAAAATAAGAAAGTTTTACGGAACTCTACATCATTCTTCCAGGCCCCACCCAGCCTCGCCCCGACTTAAAATATTTCCGGTCGCCCCGTCCCCGTCCCGCCCCGACTAATTTTCGTTTGGTTTCCCCGTCCCCGCCTCGCCTCGCTTTTCTTCTCAAATTCTCTCCCCGCCCCCGCCCCGTCTAATAAAAAAGCTCCCCGCCCCGGGGCCCTGCCTTGATTCCCCGCCCCGTTTCGGTCTCTGTGAAGTACTCGTTCGACACATTTTTCATCTTTTCTACGACTATAGACGAAATTCTTCAAATGAAAGCGTTTAGATATACAGAATGTGAATGCTGGATGGGCGTCGGCGTCTTCGTCACATATTCACATCCATTGGTAAAGTAAGCCAACAGTATTCTGCGATTTGTTGAGATAAGATTGAAATTTATGAGAATTTTATTATACCATTAGATAAAGTTCGACGAGAGCTACTTGAAACACAGGAGAAAAGAGATCTGGATCATGTTCCTGTATGAGTCTCTCCGGGTATGACTCAAATTTCATGCTAATCTCACCTTTATTGAGCTAGACCTTGTATGATACTCAATGTATTAATTGTAATCACTTTTGCCTCATTATTGCTGGAATCGCCACAATAAAAAAAGCTACTATTTTAAGCATGCAGATCTCAGTTCACTTTAAAATAATATCTAAAATATGTACAAATATGAAATTTCAAGTTATGTCTGCTTAAAATTCAAGAAAATTTCCTTTCTATCTCAATTGTTCATAAGTTTATTCGAAAAAATTTCTCATTTAACTGCAGTGATAGACAAGACGAAAATCGTATTTCTGGGACAATCTTTCACAAGTTTCAATTTTTGACTGTCAACTAATACTTAGGGGTATCCAAAAGTAGTGGCAACGACATTTTACTGCCACTTAGTAAGCTTGATAAAAGTTTCTTTTTACACAGGATGATAGAGAAAAAAATGCTCTTTCTTTCTATACTATTTGATCATACTTCACATAATATAATGGTAATAAATTTCCAGTAAGATTCGTTTCGTTATCATTCGTGATCGTTATACTGGTTTATAACGGGTAGGACAGGTTAATTTTCCATCCCTTAATACATTGCATCAATGATCGAAACATACCGTAAGATGCAGCATGAAAAGCTCTACAATTTACATAAGAGCACTTATTCCATAATTGTACTTTTTGTTTTCAAAGTGGACAAAACTTTCAGAGATCAGATTTTGAGCATTGCAAAAATTGATCGCATAGAAATGTGCTCTTTTTGAAAGCAATTTACTGTGAAGATTGTACAGCTTTTCACGCTGCATCTTGTGTGTGTTTTACTTTTCTACTAATAAAGCATTTTCGTAATGGAACGATGACATAACAAAAAATGAATTCGTCATGTATCAAAAAAGTTATCTTTTCCCCATGATAGGCGCCTGATCGCTAAAAGGTTGTCCATTCTAAACACACAAAGTGCAACTATAAAATACGTAGTCATATGTAGATTGTAGAGCTTTTCACGCTGCATCTTTTAGTATATTCTGCTTCTTAATAGAACACATAAAAAAATTGAAAACTGCAATGCAAACTTATAACGATCACGAATGATAACGAAACGAATCTTACTGGAAATTTATTACCATTATATTATGTGAAGTATGATCAAATAGCATAGAAAGAAAGAGCATTTTTTTCTCTATCATCCTGTGTAAAAAGAAACTTTTATCAAGCTTACTAAGTAGTAGTAAAATGTCGTTGCCACTACTTTTGGATACCCCTAAGTAAATATCTGATGAATTCCGAATTAAACTTTACGTTCTTCATTAAAACCAAAATATCATTTTTTTTCTAAACAAACGACGAAACGAAACTCATATCGAATTATGTACGAATTTCGATATAATCATATTCAATTGAAGTGATAACTGATACAGTTTACTAAGAGAACGAAAGGAGAATGTCGCAGTTTTGAAGTTCATATATTTGGCTATTTCTAATATAGCTCCTCCAAAAATAACTGAGCTGCGCTGATTGAAAATAGCACCTTTTGTAAAAACTTAAGATCTCCATCGAATAAGCTTTATTGGAAGTTTCCGACCTTACATAAGACGAAGAAAAAAAACGATTAAAAAAGTGTTTTATTCTATATACACGACATGTTACATTGGCTATCTCTACAGAATTTCAGAATAAGTTTCACTCTACTACTCATAATCATATGTGAAATTCGATTCTGATAAAAAAATTTCACGTCGGAATTCGAAAAAAAGAAAGAAACCGAAACAACAAAAGCTCATTTATTGTAGCGTTTTAATAGAATATTTTGTTCGATTAGTGTCGTCAGACTACCTACTGACATTACTAAAAAAGTCTAAAATATTCTTAATAATGTACGAAGTTACTTTTCTAATTACAATTATATAAAAAGACAAAATAACACTTTTCTAAAAGAAAGAGTGGCATCGTTGGTACTGAAGAACAAATAAAAACAAAATAAAACAATATAATCCATTGTATTAATTAACTATTTTGCTTCAGAACAGAACAGTAAGGGAATGGTATTAAAAAGTATAATTCGTTATATCATAAACAGATATCTGAAAAACTATATTGAACAATTGGACGATGAAAAATTGAACTTCGACTTAAGACATGGTCAGTTTATAATTAATTGTCTGCTTAAATTTATTATTTATTTTTCCACAGGACATGTTAGCTTGGAAAATCTTCGTCTAAAACCAGAATCATTGGTGTGTAAAAATAAAATAATAAAAATTGCCTTGTACTATGTTTTCTAATTGATTCAGGCTGATCTCAATCTTCCTGTTGCAGTGGCTGTTGGCTATCTAGGTGAGTTCATTTTTATTCAACGCAAAAAAAAAAAATTGAAATGTTTATTGTAATTACAAGAAAAATTGTCATTAACTATTCCATGGATGAATCTTCATTCTAATTCAACGAAAGTACACGTTGATGGACTTTATATTTTAATTGTACCAAAAAATGGTGAGTGACTTATCTTTATCATTGATCAAGTTTTGATTATCATAAAATCTAAAAAATTTAAAACAATGTTCGTAAACTCATATATAACAAAAATCAAGACAGATTTTCAAAACTATATATTGGAGTTGAAAACTATATCCTTTTAAAATTATAGTTATTTAATGGGTCTTGTTCTACTTTAAAAAAAAACTAAATAGTTTGTTTTTTCTTGTTGTTTGTCTATAGAATTTGGCCAAGATTTAACTGAATATCATGCGAACAAAATGAGACGAGTACAACGTAAAGTTGATGATTTAAGAAAATCAATGTTAGGTCAGTTTATGATATTCTCTCTTTTCTTTTTCTAATTGTATCTATTGTAGAGAATAAAAAATTGGATGAAAAAGAAATGACATTTTTCGAACGTATGCGATTACAGATAATGAAGAATATTGAACTTGTTGTTGAAAATTTGCACATTAGTTATGAATCGAAATCGACAACTAAACTGGGACATCCGTTTTCATTTGGATTAACATTTCGTTATCTTAAATTAATTGTAGGAAATTTTTAATAGATTTCAATAGCAAAAAAAGAATTATGTTTAGAAAGGAAACGATCTCAGAACGAAACATCGAACAAAAGAGATAACACCGATTATCTATACGGTTTGTTCAATAGAAAATTTATCTTTCACTATTGTTATTATTGTTATGATAGTTAAAAGAAATTAATTCATTATCAATATATTGGAACACAAAATGCAAATCAAGAGTAAATATACCATTTAATATTGTTGTGGTAAGTTGAATTTATAACAATTCAAACATTTTCTCTTTACCAATAAATAATTAAATCAGTAAAAAATTTTTGTTTAAAAAACTATTGATAAAAATATTAAATATTTCTTCAAATATTCTTAGTTGTTTTTTGCTGGCAGCAGATATATTCTGTATAACAACTCGATATATTAGTATATATAGAATTTTTCCTTTTGAAATATATTTATTTTTCTGTTTAATGATTAGATTTCACTTCGAACCGAAACGAATATGTTCATTCTCCTATAAGATTAGAAAGTACCACTAGAATATAACTAATGCGAAACTTTTATTCAGTCGAAAATGTGCATTATTCTCTTTTTCCACCGTCGTCACTCTCTTTCCCAAAACAAATACTAGGGCTGTAGTACTCGTCTGAGGAGCAACTTAAGAAATATCTTGTGAGATTTTTCATTCATGAATTCAGCTTTGATCAATACTTACATGAATAAAGAAAAAGTATTTTTTAGTGTTATGTAGAATATGTACAATATATAGCAACAGAGAGAAAAACAAAAACTATATTTGGCAATATTTTTTCATTAAACTTATTTGTTGAATATAAAATTGAATAGGAATAAATCTGATGGAACACAAAATTCTAAGTAAACATTAAAAATAAATGAAATAGTTCAAAATGTTGATTTGCTTTTGATAAATAAAACAAAATAAATATATAAGAAAATGATATTTAAATACTTTTTTAAAGTTCTATTTTCTCTTTAAAATTGTAAAATAGACAAACATATAGTTTTTAATTTGTAAAAATAAATGAAAAAAAAACAATGATAGATAAATGTTTATTTAATATAGGATGATTTAAAATCAAATATAAAGATAAACGATTCCAAAGTCAACGATAATGAAATGAACTATAGTTAGTATAAATCTCGATTATTATATTCTAATATATTATTCTTGTCATAGTTCTATATCCTATTAATCTTAATGTTAATATGGTTATTATGATAACACCTGGTGAACATCATTTTGATCGGTCAACATTTAATATTAATACTCTTATTGAACAAATCACTGCTAATATTGATTCAAAACAATTTTCTGATTTACTTGATTTTGGAAAATTTCAAAATTATAGTACACTATACGGTATTTTAATTATTTTCAAATTTATTTATTTTTCATTTTTCAATAGTGTTCATTATTATTTCTTTTTAGAACGATGTCGTGAATATCGTCAATTACATTTGCAAGAATCACTTCAAAATACATTATTGACCGAAGAACAGAAAGATCGTATTAAGGTAATAACAATCACTTAGAACAACACTTCATCGTTAATGACACAAATCACAATATAGAGACAATTGAGATTTATTATCAGTCGAAACTATATGGATTTTTCTTCAGTTCTAAGTAACCTATTTGGAAAAAATTAACCGTTACAGAATTCTTTTCAAGTAGAGCTGAAAATTGAATTTTTTCTAAATATAATTCGTTTAGTTTTGAACAAATTTTAACAATATCAGGTTACTTATTAAAAATCATTACTGTATCGAACAACACGTTAAGAATAGTAATACTTATGTTATTTAATTCGATTTCCCCAAAATGTCACTTTTAATCAGAATCAAAACAATAAATTTTAAATCGGCCAAGTATTCGACATCAGAATTCAATTCTGCATGAAATTATTTGTTTTGTCAACTTTTTTTAATCAAGAAATATTTGAGAAAACGAATATCTAATTCGATGCTAATTCTAAATAAATCGAAGTAAGATCATACAAAGGAATCAGAACGGTGATAAACATTTTATGTTCTCAAAATACTGTTCAGTAGAACTTTTTCAGTTCTATTAAGAAATGTTGTTCATAAGCTAGAAAAATACACACTATGCGAGTTTCTTTAGATCTGTTGAATAAGTATTTGAGAGATAAAATATCTTCGATGTCTAAATCACAAAATGGTGTGCATGAATAGTTAATATGAAATGTCTATTCTGAATTTGATTTAGATTATTTTATCTCAATAAATATGTAAATCAAACAAATGAATAAAAGAAAAACTTGATTATCGTTAAGATATTAGCGGAAAAATTTTCATAGGAATAAATTTGAGTAAAGGAAATATAGTTTATTTACATTTCATTATCTGACAATGTTTTTATTTGTTAACATATTTCAGATTAAAACTATTTCATTAGATCGATTATCGAATCTAGATTTAATTTTTATAATATAAATAATCATCTTTACATTTATTTTTAAGAGTTACTTTTTGAAAAAATCATTATCTAACATCGTTGAACTAATAATATTATTTATTATTTCCTGAAATAATATTTATACCTTTTTTTGTTTTTGTTTTTGTTAAGATTCTTGAAACAAAATTAGATGTATTCAATTTGGCATATATTCGTCATAGTGTTGAAATCGAGGTTTTTTATCTGAATTATTTATGATAATTAATAATATATTCTATAAACACAGATTGAAAATAAAACAACAGATTCATCATTGGAAAATACTCAAAGAAATAATTATCATCGATGGAATTGGTGGTGGAGAAAAAAACATAAACATCATCATAATCATAGTCATTATCACAATCATAGTATGTATCGATTAATATTGATAGTCAATCAATATACTATTTATATTATATGAAAACGATACTTTTTTTAAAACAAATTAATACATATTAACCTTCTCTATTAACTTGTTCTGTTTGAAATACTGAAACATTTATTATTTTAACAGGTAGACTATCAGAAAGTTTTATTTTATTTTAATAAAAATAAAAAAAAAAAGAAAAGCAAATCATCAAATATTAAGATTCCAGAGAATTTAATTATAGAACAATGAATCATTTTATTTTTTTGATCAAATAAATAAAAAGTCCGTTGAGAATGAAAACTAAACTTTCCTTCTAATTGTTAATTTTCTAGTTACAATCATCATAACATAACAGACTACCAACGACAAAAGTCTTGAGAATCGTATTTTTGATGTAACTTTTGATAGAGATAAGACAGAGAGTTGCGATTTTCACCGTTGAAAAGAGGAGATGAAGACGCATCGAACCATATATGACAGATTTTTCTAATATGTTTTCTGTCGCTTTTCAAATCAATTTTCTTAAAAAAGGTAGCAGAAAAATCGCTTTTATCAGAAAGAAAACAGGACAAAACTGATTTCTTTTTCGCAGGAATTGCTGGAAAATCGGTTTAGCGTTTCGAGTAGAATACCTATAACTCCTGAACGATTGAAGCTAAACATCTGAGCGTTGTGCAGTTTTATAGATCTTCAACTGGCGGTTTCAATGCACACCAGATGATTAAAAATTCACCGTAGTCTCCTATCGAATACGTTGTTTTTCTGAAAGCTGAATTGAAAAACCTTAGCAGAACCAGGTCAAAAAGTCTGTAACGTACACTTCCATGCGTTTTCACCTCCTCTTTCCAACGGTGAAAACCGCAACTCTCTGTCTTATCTCTATCAAAAGTTGCACCAAAAATACGATTCTCAAGACTTTTGTCGTTGGTAGAGAGATAAATCACTTCTCGAAAAAATACGTAAAATAGACAAACTCGTTTATTATTTACACAAAGTATCATAAACCATTGTTAATCTACTCCGAGTATATAATTATTATCTTGATAGATATCGAAAGTGAACGTTTAACCAGAGAATAGTGTATAAAAATGTTATGATAAATCATATATAATTATTTCGTATAGTCGTTTGTTGCTAATATATATCGATAATTGTTCACCTTTTTCAAAACTTTTAGTTTTTAATCAACAAGATTATCATGTTACAATTCTATAATAGGAAGATACATAAGACAATGATATTATTCTGTGTCTTATTCAAGGGGGAAAAAGCGAGACTTCATACTTCACGTACTTCACCTGTACTTCACTGTACTTCACCTGTACTTCACTTGTACTTCACCGTACTTCACTCGTACTTCACTGTACTTCACTTGTACTTCACTCGTACTTCAGAAGTACGAAGTCTCGCTTTTTCCCCCGTTGGTCTTATTCCTATTAAATAATTCTTACAAATATATATATATTGTTTTTACTCTTCAAACAAGTTGATTTGTTTTTTCATAGAAAATATGTATAAGACGGACTAATTTAGGTTGATTAATTGAATTAATTAATATAAAATTTGAAAATATCTATTTCGTGTTAATTATTGACAGATGATCTTCTAATATAGTTGAAAAATTTTGATCCTGTTTGAATAATTATTTTGCATTTTTAGTTCGAGTTTAAAATCATAGTTAAAGTTATTATTTGAAAAATCATTTTAGTATGATCTATTCATATAAACAATTTCTATTGAGATTTTTCCTCGTATAGATTTTTAAAATAATGAAATAAAATTTTCCAATTCCAAGACACTTTTGTTTTTTTAATAAAAGAAAAAGAGAAATAAACATATTGAAGATTTCGTGTTACATCGAGAATAAATGATAAAGAATGACATTAGGAAAGTAACTGTTCGTTTTCTTTTTTTGTTTTTGTTTTCTGATGGATTTTTGAAACTGTTTTCCAAATGTATATATATAGATTATTGTAAAGATGAATTTAACTTTAAAGTGTCTTGTGTAATAAAGAATTCTCTTAGTTATCAAAATAAAAGTAAAAAATTTCAATTGTATTTAATGAGTAATTTTGAAAAATTTTTATTAAAATAATATTTATAATAAGTGACAATTAATCTATGTTTTATCTTATGAAAAAAAATTATCTTTTCAAATTTTTCAATTAAAACACGATAAAGTGAATATAGAATTGAGTTGAATGAAATGATTTATATATTCTATTAAATTCAAATCAAATAATATTTGTATTATTATTTGTTAAGATGAAAGAATAATGTCAATAACATCATTGGAACCATATCATGATGATGGATTTAGTTTTTATTTTGAAGATGTAAGTTAACTAAATTGTTTATCTATTGTTAATGTTAACTATATTATTTTTAGTTATCAAATATAATAATTGATATAAGAATAACTAGACTTGATTTAAATTTAGTATCATCATCATTAATAATAAATAAGTAAGTAAGTTAATATTGAATTTAATTGAATAATAAATATTTTTAGTTGTTGTTCATCTCAATTAAATGATAAAATAAATCAAGAAATCATAGCTCATGTCAGTGTAGATGATGCGAAAATAAATCTTATTAAACGATCTATTTCATCAAGTTTATTGTTAAGTCAATTTGAATATATTTAATCAGTTTTTTTTTATTCTAATTTTATTTTTCTTATTTCATTTTTAATAATAAAGATTTGAATTGAATTTTCCAAATTTTCGATTATATGGTATTGAAGATAATAAATCAAATCGTCGTTTATTGGTTGAATCAATTTCAAAATGTTTTTCTCCATTATTACATATTCAATTCGAATTATTTCCAATAAATAATAAACGATCTGATTATCGTTTTCATTTAAATATACAACCAATAAGAATTATTTATCATGCCGTAAGTTATACTATTAAATTTAATATTGAATATTCGGAGAATAATATTGAATAAGTATAACAAGATTTTAAACAATATATTCACTAAAATAAACTTCAATATAGATTTATTTATTTATCCATGTCTCAATATGTATTTCAAATATTACATAAACATGTTGAATTTAACTATCAATAAGAAAAATAGTTACCCTCATTAAAAACTTTGAATGAAGATTAGATTTTTCTTGAGCAATTCCACACAATTTCATTGCAAACATTGGTTAAATAATCTTTTATTAAATACTATTAATTGAAAAGTTTGTTGAAAAAAATGTTAAATTTTTCTATGTTAATCAGATTAGATTGATCACTAGCACAATATCGAACTATGCGCTTTATCTTATTGAAGATTTTCCTCAAACGAAGTTCGACTAGAGATAGAAACTTAATTAGATAACGATTTTATTAAATGCTGTTTGATATAACATAATGAAAAATAATTCGACATATAAACAAAGAGAAGAAAAAGAATATCGTCTGATTATTATCAAATAAATATTATTGTTTGGATGCTAAATTGATTTCATTGATTTATCCATAATGTAGATCCTAAATATTTGTTATTTGTTTGATATATTTTCAATCTAGGCTATGTTTAATCGTATTGTTGAATGTTTTGAACCGAATATAAATCAAAATTCATTTTCATTGTCTGAGTATGTTTACTTGTTGATTTAATAGATAAATAAAAAAAATGTTTTTCGAATATTTCTTTAGGATAAAACAACGTCAATATGACGAAATGGAAAATGATCTCTATTATCAGAAAGTATTTGACATGACAATTGAACTAAATCATATATCAATTATTTTTCCAAAAAATGGTCATTATAATCAGTAAGTTATTTTATTTTCTAAATATTTTTATTTTTTTTCATTTATTTTTAGAAATACTTCGATGTTTAATATTGATTTTAGACAATTAACATTAAAATCATGTTTAGATGAAAATCAAATCGATTCTCAGGTATATTTGATTATTTATTATATATTAAATAATATAGGATAGAAGATAATTGTCAAACATGTTAACAAATAATAATAATAATTGAATTTTAAAGGAAAAAAATCTTGAAGAACGATTCTATATAAAATATAAACTTGAAATAAATGATCTTCAAATTATATATTATACTTCAGGTAGTTTCATTTAATAAACGTTTTTATTAAAAAAAAAAAAACGAAAAGAATAAATATTTTCGATATTTAAGATGGATCACATTTACATTTATTACGAAAAACTCCATCAATTGATATTTACTTTTACAAATGTATTTATTTCGACGATGCAAATTTAGACGAGTAAGATTAATTCATTTAAATAAATTCGTTTAATAATCTATTTATTAGTTGGCATATTCATTTAAAAACAAATTCCATCGGAGAAACTCAAATCTCAAATAAAATTCTTCATGAAATAATTGATCATTTTAAATCAATACCACTATTTAATTCAACACTTTCGGAAATTCTTTATAGAATAAATCTTTATTGTAAATAGATTTATTTGTTTTTAAAATAGTTTTATTTATTTGTTTTTAATTTTAGTTGAAATTTTTCGGCCAAATACCAGCCTTAAAGGAAACATTTCAATTCATCAATGTTCAACTATTATTCTAGTTAATCCAAAAGTATCAATTAAAACTGGTCAGGAATTGTTTTCTTTTTTTTGCTTCATTGAAAAGTTAAGTTTTGTTGTTTTTTTTTGTAAAAGGTTTGTATATTTCTATATCAAAAACGAGAAAGAATATCGAAGAAATGATCATTATCTTAAAAAATTTAACAATGGCAACGATCCAGTAAATATTATTTGTTTTTTTATTATGGATTTTCTTTTGACTTGACGATTGATTAAATTTGTATTTTAGTAGTTTATCGAATTCGTTTTATCTGAACGAACATCTCAAATTGAATTATATTAATAATTCTACGAGATTACAATTAACAGATTAAACTCAATTGTCAGTATAAAAAAGTCTTAGCAGAAAATAACATATTGGCTAATTAATAATCAATCTAGTAATGTTGTGTTCAATCAATTACATTAAATCTGACATTTATTTCAAATAATGTCATTTTCAAAAATAAATCTTTGAGAAAAATATTTTTGTCTTTTTATCTGTTCTATATATAGAAAATGAAATTAATTACACATTTTCTTTCAGACCAAGTTTATAAATACGAATATACACATAAGAAATGTCTATAAATTGAAAAAAAGTAAATATATGGTATGTATCATAGGAAATTTGTGGATATAATTATATCATATGCGTCACACACTTTTCTTATTTCCTCACACTAGTCTCGAACGTATACTTATAAGAAACTGAAAAAACATACAGTCTTATCTACGAAAAAAAACGGTACTTTCACATTAATTCTAGTTCTATTTGTTTCGTCAAAAATATTTGCTTGTTGTCGTCATCTAATGAATGATATCGAGTTATGTTGCATTACTAGTTAATTTATATTCCTATTATGTATATTTTTAATGGTATTTGTTTATTGATGACAAGTAAAATTGAATGTGATAAATTATCAACATTTAATTTGGTATAGATATACGTTTGTTTAATCATAAACTATTTTCTTGTACTCTGGTTTTGTTAAGGATTTCTTACCGACTGATCTGAACTTTTCTGAGTCTTTTGCATATTTTTTTATTCGCAAATCAAACATTTAATTAGTGCATAAACCCTGTATGTTCTCTGTAAAACGATCGAGGTCTACAAAAAAAAAAACTCTAATAACGAACTAGAACTCTTGCGGAATTGCAATGTTGATCAAGAAGTAGATGTGACTTGCATATGATCAGGAAAATGAAGAATGACTCATATCAATGCAATGGTCGGCCTGGACCAATCTGGTCTGTTAAGAACGGTATTGTTAATGGAAAAACAATATCTAGTACAGACAATTTCGTACTTCTCGTGTTGCTTCTTAAATTTTATTTCATCCATAATAGTCTCTTCTCAAACAAGTTTATCTACTCAAGCAAAATAATCTACTTTATGCTAGAGTAAATATTTACTTCTATTTATAGTATACTATTGATTGTTAACCAAATAGATAAAATGTTTTTGGATACAAACTTATTTAATAATTGATACGTTGCTTATGCAAATGTCCACATGACTCTACATTGGTGTTGTCGTCGTTTCCGATACCTAATCAGAAATTGTGAATAACAATAGGTTTGTATAATAGCAGAAACGTCAGAACTGCACAGGTAACTGAAGTGTTTTGTAGTCTTGCATTCGTAGGGTCTGCTTCTTCCTTCTTACGCATCCTACTGAAATTGTGAAATTTCATGAAACTTCACTATACCTTAATACGATTTCCAAAGCTGATAAGCTTCATATAAAACAACTATGAGTCTTCCTAAGCGAAATGGTGCACTAATATGATTTTTCAACAAAGTTTCCAACAAAAACTAGTTTTTTATGGTAATTCAACACTTTTACTCTCAAACTGCTTTAGATATCTGGAGTTTTGTCCTACAAATGCATGAGTCGCGATGGAAATACTTCGCCCATCCATTAAAGATTTTCAAAAGCACAGTTTTGTATTTTCCAACTAGAAACATTTGAAAGATGCTTTCATTGTGCGAAAAGATCGATTGTAATCGATATAAAAGTAGTTGTGTTTGATTAACATATGGGTTTCTTTTGACCCATGCAGTTCCTAAGAGAAAGAACATGAAAGAATGTCGCCAAGTGAAAAGAAGATTGAATTTTGATGAGAGATTGTGATGAACTGTGTTGGATTTTTTGCGATAGTTGTTTGACTTGGTAGCTATTTAGCATCTTAGATATTTATGGCAGAGTGCACTAGATGGCTAAAGTCTGTATTCACTTCTTGCGAAATCACTGAAGGTTTCAGATGAGAAGAAAATTCATATACTCTATATTATAATGATACCAGTTTTCAATTAATAGTTTTTAGCACGTATGCAGCATCTTCGTCAGATTTCTACCAAGAAGCTTATTTTTATATTTTAATAAACAGAACTGATTTCTTGGATATCTTCGAACGAAAGCTAGGTTGAGTGAAAACCGTGTGTATTAATGCTTAAGGTATACATCAAAGAACAATCGAAAATAGCTCATTTGGTTTCCTGGAAAATTTTTTTAGCCTTCATTCAATAGTTTCAATTGTTTTGTTTGAAAGAGAAAGTCTGAAAACTCTCAAGAACGGTAAGAAATGCTATATTTGTGAAGTGTTGGAGTATCGAATCGTGTTTTTCTTTCTTGATGCATATCTCACGAAAACATCATGGTGTAATGCTAAAAACTTTAGCTTATCGTTAAAATTTTACAAAATTTGAATTTAGATGACCTCAAAAAGATTTTGAGAGATAGTGACCATAATATTGAGTTTGAATAGTCCTTGATGATGTATAACTCACTTAAAGTTAAGAGCATGATTGGTTTTCGAGAGCGTAATACTGTTTCATCCAATTTGTATTCGCCAAGAAGGCCTATTTGATGAAAGTATTGAGTTTTTAAAGTAAAACTTGACTAGAAGTTTCGGGTGCGGATGTGGGGATAGGTTTAGCTGAGATTTGGGATGTGAAAATGGTGTCACTGGTTTTAGTGTCAGGCTATTGCATTTCTTTCACTCGCATCCATCTCACACATGAAGATCGAGACTTCAGTCGGAGGTTCGGCATGTATGATGGTTCTCTAAATTCACATTTTCTCTTATGAAAAACGCAGTTTTAGGACAAATAACCTTAAAAGTATATAAAAATGACAAATTTTATCTAGTTGAATGTTGCTGTGAATCCGAAAGCCATATTGAACCTAGAAGTGAGAACCATACGATGGCGTATGTCGAATACAATTTGGAACTTGAATGAAGACCAGACACTGCTGAAGACTTGCCATGGAATGGAACCGACATGACCATGCTAGCGGTTCCACGCCATGACTGAAGTCGTGTTCCCCATGGATAATCACCATGAGAACTCATATTAGGACTAGCAGTAACGTTAGGGTCTGAACTGAAACTCTGCTTCCTACTAAACCGGTACAGAAACTGGAGGAAGAACTCGTAATACGTTTCGAGTCATTAAAGGAGACGTATTTCATAGCAATAACGAAGTCGAAACCAGGTCGAGAACTAGTGCTATCGCTAGTGCCAGAACTGAAGATGTAGCAGACCATGATATGAAGATCGGAATAGGAACAAGAACCGGCTGAATCTCCAGGGTCCAGAATCAAGTGGTATTCCTTAATGACACAGATGTCAGGATCAGGTCGAGAACTGGTGGAGACTCCTACGTCTAAACAAAACTGGAAGGACAACTGGTAAGAGCTATATGATCTGAGTTAAAGTTGGGTCTCGTCAAGAAACTCAGATTGCAAACCGGTGGAGAACTGATACTGACACTATAGGGCTGGAACAGAAGCAGTGCCTTGCATTAACTTCGAGATCAGAATTCGAAAGAAAATAGTTATCCATTTCAAAAAATAAAAGAAGGGTAAGTACCTTTGAATGGTTTTCTATAGCAATAAGATGAAGATCTGCAATTTTCACCGTTTCAATGCATAGATAAAACTGCATCAAATCGCGGAAACTAAATTGGTTTTGATAAGTTTTGTCAGGATCTCCTGCGAGCTTTTTAAAGCATCAAGACTTTTAAATGGGTTTTAAGACGAGTTTTTCCTAAAAAAATCAGAAAACAAAGTCAAGTGTTTGTGAAAAATTTGCCGATACCACGTAGAAAATGTTTATAATTCATGCGTAGTTGAACTTTACCAAATTGGATTCACACAAATTATAGTTGTGCAGTTAATGATAATAGTACACTATTGAAAATTTAAATTCTAAGCCTCAAAGGAAAACCGGTAGACTCCAGTGAGGTTATGTAGACATTCGAATAAACTATGTTTAGATTATTTAATAACGTTCTACTCAAAGAAAATCTTTTCAGATTTGGTAGAAACAGTACCTATATAAAGTAGAGTGAATAAAACTGGTTATACAACAGTAAGTGGACTAGTTTGCTGAAAAACATAAAATCGATAAAATCAAAGAAGTTCCACGAGAAGCACAAAACCCGACAGCGTTCCTCGTGTAGACCTTATTTTCTTCTCGTTGTTTTGCTGCATTTCTTATATTACGTAAAGATTACACTACATTGATGTTGACAACACTTGATCATAGAGTATTGATTAAAGATAATGGAATTGATTCCTTTGACACTTTAAGGCTATGGTTTTACGCAATTGATAAATCAGCATAACTAATGGTACATATGGTTCGTAGATTGCAGCCCACAGATCAAAGTACCACTCCATGTTCGTTTTGATTATGAAGATATGGTATTGATAATATAGCCATAGCGAATGATATATTTCAAAGATGTTGGGATCTATTCAACCCATATTTACACAGACATACAAGGATAATTGGGTTTTCTAAGTTTGAGAAAATAATGACCTATTATTAATTGAGATATTATTGACGAGGAAGTTTTGTTATTGTAGACGCTGATACCAGATATCTACGTGTCATGCATTTGATGAGCGATTTTCGTTGGGTTATATCGATCGCTCATCTGTATGATATCATTGGTAATGGAATATATACCCAGTTGCAAAACAATAAAAGAAGAAATTTTATCATTAAACCAGCACACATCTGGAGAATGGTTTCAATTCGCAAGGTTATGCATTAGTTTTTACAAACACGTGAGCATTATGTAAAATTTATTGAACAATCGTTCACTGCACCATGCATGATTTTTTTAAGGGCGCTCCAAAAGTGTCATCAGGTACACAATGAATTCGTTGACAATATGATTATTCTGGTTCATCACAAACTCAATATGAGACCGGCCAATTAGATATTGTACAATTTATCGCCAATGCATACGATGAAGTTATCCATATATTTGATAGCTTAGCGATGAAGACTTTGAAATAGTTGCGAATGATCATAATGATGATAGCCTTTCTTTGATCAATAATCGGACTGATGAAGATGAACAAGATGCTCTTCAAAATTCATCTATAATATCATAAAAACACTTCGTTGGAGTAAAAGTCTTTAGTAAATTAAAACTTTACCATACAACATTCTTATTTTCAAATTTTCATTAATCATGATACAAAATATTTACGTTAGCAGTCTATCTGCTAGCTACTAAGAACAACAACAGTAGACTTTCAAATGACGGATAACTTCAAGTAAAATAGTCCAATAAAAAAGAAGCAATGTCTTTTTCTTTACTATAATTTTTTTAGCTTTTCTTTTTCAACTTAAAACTGTAGAATCAGTGAGTATGCCTCACAGAAGTAATAGAAAAAAAAGTGTACGCTCGCCTCAAAACTGTGACAACATTCATTTGCTGGAGATGCTATTCAGCTGCTCGATGGTAACAAAGCATTGGTTGGAATGAATACGCAGTCGCTCATATGTGCCTCTGTCAAACAAAGGGCACGCGAAACATTTCGAAAGAAAAAGCAACAATTCTCTACAGAACGGCCGGAACAGTTTTTGTGCACAGGTTCACCTTATATTAGTCATGAAGACTATATTCTTTCTTTTCCTATGTTATGTTTCAGCTGCATCAAGGAATAAATTTGCGAGCTGTTTTCAATAATCACATTTATCATCCATACATTGTA
>CAJNOP010000572.1:50228-68372 GCA_905250075.1 Rotaria sp. Silwood1 | reverse complement strand
GAAATTATTCAATTCACCTATTCTCAATAGAGATTTGTATAGAACTACTCTTATCAGTAATCGATTCCGTTATTTTTTTGTTTCAGGATACGATAATTTTCTGTATAGTTATTTCGAAAATATCTTATCTTTTTGTTGGTATTCTAAACTGATAACAAATTTGAAACCAAGTAATTTTTAAGTAGTCAGGCAAAAAAATCTAACTTTATCAGTATTCCGACAAAGGTTTTCACGTACCAGAATTTGCATGTGTTGTGTTTTGAGAATCATCATGATTCGATTTTGATGAAGATGCACCTAAAGTTAAATTTAAAAGTTCTTAACAATGTCACATTCAATTCAATGAATAAAGAATTATCACGATAAAAAGATTAATTTCATGGTTCGTTTTATGCATTGAATCCTTAAGAGAACTTAATTTCTAGATAAAAGTCTGTGCAACATAATTAAAGTTTCCCTTAGCTTTTTATCTTTCATAGAGTTATACTGTGTTTTGTTTTCGTTTGTCAATACTATTTTTATATGTTCGAGTTTCAGATAGGTGTTTTTCTGAAGACTGAGTTTTTTGTTTATAAGAGAAAAAAATTGTGAGTATTAGTAACAATTCTTCTGATTAAAAACTAGTATTCACTATCATGATCGGTAGATAATGAAGTCTGTGGTTTTGAGGTAGTTTATGCAACTTCGTTTTGCTTATTGTCAACTGTTTCTTCTATTTCTACGAGAGTGATATTACTGTTACGTGCATACTGTTTAATCCTTTTTACAATTAAAGTAGTTCCAGGCATTAAAATAACTTGAGGGTGTGGGTGTGGGTGGGTAGGGGTGGGGGATGTGGTTGTGAGTTTTCTCTCTAAATACACGTACACCCACACCCACACCCTGATGAGTCGAAATCGATTCATGTCTTCACATGGTCCAATTGAAGTTCACATTCTTGATAATATATCAATGATAAAAGAACTTGGTATTTCAGCTATTTTAACACAACCTATTCATGTCGGTGGTGCACCTGATTTTAATTATGTTCATGGGTTTCTTGAAAGAGGTGGTCCTCTGTTTTGGACTCTCTCTCAAAATTCAATCTCATCAAACATTTATTGATCCAAGTAATATTCAACTTTATTATTCATCCAAAATGGATACTGATCATGGACGTAATTTATGGCACCCTATGAAACGACTTTCAGATGGAACATATCAACATAAAGCTCGATGGCCTAATGTACTTAATGCAATGTTTTCCATTTATCCATTATTAACCTATAAATCATTTGATCAAGCAACAATTATGTTTAAACATATGATTTTCACTGGATTACCATATAAACGATCACCTTGTTGGGGTATTTTTCAAGAACCAAATAGATTAATAAATTATTATCCATTTAATATAGAAGAATATCGACGAGCTTATTTAACATTTTCAGAATGGATATTGAATAATTTTGAATTATATTCTAAATTTGAATTGACACCTATTCAAAAGAAATTACAAGAGACTCATAAATCAGAACAAATACCTATTTGTTATGGACTATGTCATCAAAATCAGTCATTTAGTCAATCATCAAGCGAAAGAACATTTAGTGGAGAATATATTGCTGTTTTAAATCGTGCTGGTATTGGTCGTCGAGAATTAATCAATGCTGATGAAATAGTACAAGGACTATTGAAAGCATTTCCAGATGATAAAAATCCTTATTTACGTGTTTGGCCAAAACAATTTGATTTTAATGATGATCTTTATGAATCAGCACGTATGGCTCGATCAATTCGTGTTTTTATTGAAGTTCATGGAGTTGGTTTATCAAATACTGTATTTATGCGACCAGGTGCAATTCTCTATGAAATCACTCCACCTGGTTGTCGTATATTGACATTCTTTTATCGACGTTGGGCAGAAGTATTCAATCTACAACATGCATTATGGAGTCCTGGGGATACAGGTGATTCTTGTATACATGAGGGAGCAACTAGAGTAAATGTCGATGAAGTTGTTAGTGATGTGATCAATTTAGTTAAAAATGAAAATCGATATCGAAGTGGTTATTTATCTCGAGCACTTGATCTTATTGTAAAAGAATAAGAATCATCCAGGTGGCTAACTCTAAGAGGTGGATAGAAGATGAATGTAAGAAGAAAACAGCAGTTCCATGGACTTCGAAAAACTACGACGAAGTCTTTACCCGTATTGCTTTTTTTGTTAACTCCTAATATGAAGGAGTCTCTTTTTTTTCAATTGTTTGATATTTTTTCAAATAGAGCCCCATAATTACAATCTCTAGGATCCTCTTGATACGTCCATCAAAGATTCAGACAATCTTTGCCCATCTTGCTGGCAATTGTTCAATCCACGTTTGTAGAAACTAGTCGGTTGTGATTCGAGGAAGAAGGTGCAGTCGGATTTGATCTCATGCAAGTCTTCGTATTGTTTTTCGCACAAATGGTTTCGAAGGGATCGAAACAAATAATAATCAGATGATGCAAGGTCTGGTCAGTACGGTGCGTGCTCAAGAACGTCCACTTCCAATTGTTTAATTTTATTTTGAGTCAAATTTGTGCCATGTAGTCTTCCATTGGCATGCAAGAGAATGACGTTATTCCGATTTGCGAAGACCGGTCGCTTTTGAGGTAGAGCTTCATGCAAACGCTGCAACTGTTGAAAGTAAACATCGGCGATAACCTATTGATTGGTATCTAAGAGCTCGAAATAGATGATACCCTTCATATCCTACCAGGCGTACAACATTATCTTCTTTGAGTGTAAATCTGGTTTTACATCCGGTAATAGTTTTTAGTTAGAATCGAGCCACTGCTTTCTACGATGAAATTTGACGTAGCAGATTCATTATTTATCTTCAGGAATGATTCCTTCCAAAAATGGATCACGATTTTGTCGGAACAACAACGAAGCACAAGTCGATACTCGCTGAGCCAAATTGTTTGTGGACAATTGTTTTAGAACTCAGTTTCCGTACGTATGGACCGTGCCTAGAGCGTGAAGATGATGATCCACTGTCATAGGAGAACTGTTAAGTTGCGCGGCCAATTCGCGGGTTTTTCGACGTGGATTAATTTGGAGCAAAGTCTC
Organism: Rotaria sp. Silwood1; assembly: GCA_905250075.1. Taxonomy (NCBI): domain Eukaryota; kingdom Metazoa; phylum Rotifera; class Eurotatoria; order Philodinida; family Philodinidae; genus Rotaria; species Rotaria sp. Silwood1. The sequence continues at coordinate 65,278 of CAJNOP010000572.1, read as the reverse complement.
TAACGCTTTGCCGTCAAACTCCACAGGTCGCCCTGAGCGAGCTTTATCCGTCAAGGTGGTATCGTCGAAATGGAACTTAACCAACCAACGGTTACATGCAGAATCGTCGGCGATCTCCTCGTCGTATGCAACACAAATATTCCTTATTGCTGCCGTTGCCGTTGACCCTCGATTAAATTCGTATAGCATACAATGACGAATATGAATTTTTCGGTCATCTATTATATTTACAACAAATAAACGCTATCTTCTTTATTTATGTTCTCTCAAGTCAATAAACTTGATATTGACCATTACCTTCGTATTATGTAATTCGATACGTGACATGACGTAATGTTAGGAAAAATTAAGCGATTTTTTGCAAGAGTATTCTAGATTCTCAGAACTTATGTTACAATTCAATACTTCATTTAGTAGCTACAATAGAGAGTTAGAATCGTTTATTGTATACACTGCACGATCAGGGTGTGGGTGTGGGAGTGGCTTTGGATGGAATGATGTCACACAGTCACAGCCACATCTCACACGTCGTCCCACACCTACACTCTCACCACCCACACCCACACCTACACCCATACCCACATCGTACACACACCCCACACCCCACATTCACACCCACACCGTGAAAATGCAAAGGTGGATGGGACGAAAGGATGATGAGCAGAGCGGGACAGATGCAGTTAATATTCAGAAAAATAATCTACGGGGATCAGCGAGGTGGATTAGTAAGATCCGTAGTACGGAGCTGGCAGGACATTAACATTCGATGCTGGGCACATCTTTGATTTGTTGGTGGATTACGTAAACTTCGTGATCGTTGACCATTACAATCAAATTTTGTTTGTATATAGTCAGAGATATCAGTCCATGTTTCTAAACAAGCTGCACGAAATTTTGAACCAGCAATATAATAAAATAAAAAATTAGTCTAAATAGAAAAAGATAAAATAGTCCACACAATTCATGGGCTTGTCTTAAACCAACATATCATATTTGTCTTTTTCTAGAGAAATTTACGGACCATCGAATGGCATGTGAATAATAATGTTTTATGAAAATTTTCATGTGTGGATGGTCGGGACACTGATTATAGTCCTAGAGAAATACATATGATACTCATAGATGGTCTGATTTCTAACATATTCTAAGATAAACTTAGGCAAACTTTATTTTTTAAACTCAATTCAATACAGTTTTAGATGGTTTTTCATATACCATAATCAATATTTTTGATCGTTGCTTTCATCATATTTAAAGTTGACGCTTTTTCTTACTTTTAGGTCATTTTTAGACTATCCAGCCTTGTACTGTGTTCAACTCTGTACTGTAGAACAGATGAATATCAACACGAAACTTTCTCGAATATTGTACAGTATTGAATCATGTATTCCTGTATAGAGAGGTTGACATACGTTGATGATATTTTAACAATACTCTACAACGCTATAAAAAAAACGATTTATGCTTTACCATTCAACACAGCATTCCTGACAAACTGGTATGAATAACACGTTAGATCTGTTCAAGAAAATAAAAAAGAACTTATATATGTCATGTTCATTTTAAAAATGAATTTTTCTATGTATAAAAGCATTATATCAATTTATTAGAATCTTGCGTTGATAATTGATGCATAAAAAATTTTAATGAGACTACTGGGAATATCATAAAATTATTATCAATATTCTGCCCTCTTAAAATAGGAAATTAAGATATTTCAAGGGACAACCTTGCAAGTTGATAATGAGTCCCAATTGTTCTAAATCATATAGTAGAGCTCAATAGTGTACCATTATTGAGAAAGTTTTACATTGAGGAAGCTTTTCCTTCCCTAAAAAATTCAATTTTGATCACAGTTGTTTATTTTTTTGGATTTGTAGCTCATCCGACAGAGCAATGTGTGTACTTTCGAATGCGCTATAGCTGATTGATTTTATTTTGAGATTTAAGGAAATCACATAGGTTTTTGGTTTTTATGTTTTCGTGTATGTCAGATTTCTCTGCCTTTTTTAACACTAGAAAACTGGGATTGGTATCAAAATGAAGGTAGAATTCAGCACTACAACTTAACAGAGTCAGATTTTTGGATTTCTTCATTACCGTATAATGTGTCACAAATTGCTCTACAAAATCACAAGTAAGACATCTTAGTTTGAGATAAGTCGGTAAGTTCAGCAGAATCTCTGATCGTGAAATGATTTATTTTTGTTTACTTTCCTTCTCTATAAGTATACTTACTGCTGAATTCATTTGACGCCAGATATTAGTTAAATTACTTATTAAATAACGCATTTCATATTCTTTAGTATCTATATCGTATGATAGGTTTTTCCAAAGCATATAATTAATACAAGCTGGTATTGTAAATAAATAAAAACTTAATGAATCTGTAACAAGCATAATAGTTAATACTGTTTGTTGTTTATTGAATGAAATTGCATTTATTGAATTTGTAGCATTTTCAGGATTTATTAGTATTTGTGTTCGTTGTCGTTTAGCGATTAATAATTCATAAATAGTAAAGAAATTCACTAATAATATAAGACCAGGTATAAAATAAAACATTGCTGGTTGTACAAATCGAAATAATGCTCTAAATTGTTCACGGAGATCACACGCTATTTTATTTTTATTTATTGTGTATACTAATGGAAATGATAAAGAAGAGAAAATAAATGTAAGAAATATAAGCGTATACATTGAATAACGTGCATGCTCTATTGTACAAAAACGTTTCGCTAAAAATGGTGAATGAACTGCAATATAACGTTCTATTGTAATGATAACCATAATCCAAACACTAGTAAGTGTAAAGAAATCGTGTAAATAAATAATAACACAAGATGAAAGAAATACTAAATATTGATGCCATATCACTGAGTATGTAAAATGTGCAATAAGAACTAATGAATCAAATATAGCTAAATATGTTATAAATACACTTGATGATGTATTACGTAATGAACGACGATTAATAACAATAAGTGCAAGACCATTTCCTAATACTCCAAATAAAACCATGCAACATTGAATAATCGTTACCCAATAATCTACTTCACGTACAAATTCATCTATTTCAGCACATTTTGAAGTATAATTTAAGTTATTAATTAATGAATGATTATTATCATGTTTATTATTCAATGTAGTAAAAGAGTGAGTATTATTTTCATGCATTATACATAAAATTCTATAAAAATTTAAACGTTAACATAAAATGATGGAAGAAAAGTTATCAACAAGGTATTTTTGATTTTTTCCGACAATGTTAAGCAATTAACATTATTGCAAATAGTAATTTTAACAGCTAATGAAGTCCTCTCTTATCAAGATGCCGAAAAAAAAAACCGACATAATAGTTTTCATCTCCTTCAAGGTTTTATCGTAGCCCGTTTTTAAAACAATATTTTTTTAAAGAGCAAAAATTGGGTGTCGGCTCTATTTCTTCTGATCTCCTCTTGCAAAGTTTTCTGAGACCTGAAAACTATCTTGTTGAATTTTTTTAGAAACTTTGTCATCTTAGTACTTTGATAGAATCTTGGTAAAAGAAAATTTCATTAGATATTAAAATCGATATCTGAAATTGAGTTAATTATTGAATATTATAGAAAAAAAAAGAATAAAAACATGTTGTTGCTAAACTTCTTCTACAACCTTAGATTTAGTATTTAAAAGAAAGTCAAACAAAAAGGAAGTATTCGGAAACTTTATCGAAGTACAACTGTACGATACAATTTATTTCTACATGAAAATAAACTTGTGAACGAATGTCCTATGATGAAAAGATAACGTATTGTAGAATGTGATAAAAAAAAGCGAAATGATTATCATCCATCTAATGAACAATAACTTTCCTTAACTATGATAGATAGCAATGTCAATAAAAGGTCGTTTGAATGTATATTCCATGTTCATCTTATAGACTAAACATTTACACAAAAATTTCCTCTCTTCTTTCCTTTCGTATAAAGTATTGGTTTTGAACTACGAAACACTCTGACGTTCTTTATCAGTGTGATTATGTGTACAAATTAGGCGAATCTTTTATTAAAAATTTCAAGCAAAATTTCACAGAATTCTAATCACTTTAAGGGTAGAATATTAACAAAAAGCCATTAGATACTTATGAGATCTCTGTTTCGTATAGTATAAATCCAAAAGATAAAATTTTTCGTTGAACTATACTATCGTTTCATATAAGAACTACTATTGTTTTAGTGTAGTATAAATCAATTCTGAGCAATACTATTCTACTGTCTAGTGTATAGTTCGATAGATGACAATTTAACAATAGTAATAATTGTTTGATATATTTTTCTGTTTGAGTTACATTCTCTTATATTTTATTCTATAGATCAAAGCAAGAATTAGAAAATTACATATAAATTACATGATTCAAGATTAGTTAAAGTTGAGATTAGCACAAAAACTTGAATGAATATATGTACTTTTATTATTGTCCAAAAATTTAGTCGAGTCTCTTTTCAAGGATGAATGAATCAATGAACTCCATCAAAACATCAGCGTAACTAAAAAAAAGACAGTTCTGCATTTCAGAATAGTTGAAAAAAATTTACAAAATCTTTTTATATTGATTTCAAATATTTCATTTGTTTTTATCAAATATTTGCTTACCCTGATAGAATAAATTCAGAAACGAATAACAAAAAGTACTCTTTTCATATTCTCGAACACTACTTGCATATACTTTACGTATCTTTGACTAAGTCTAAATCGTACAAATTTTATGTCATTTTGTAATTTATGCTTTGATCTATAGAATACAGTATAAGAGAATGTAACTTGAATAGGAAAATATATCAAACAATTGTTACTATTGTTAAATTGTCAGTTATCGAATCATACTAGATAGAGGAATAGCGTTGCTCAGAATTGATTTATGCACTGAAATGATAGTAGTTCTTATATGAAACGACACAGAATTAAATGCTATTAGTAACAGGTATCAATTGAACTTAGTATATTTCAACGAAAAATTTTTTTCTTTTTGGATTTATACTATACAAAACAGAAGTCTCATGAGTACCTAATGGCTTTTTATGGATATTCTACCCTTAAAGTGATTAGTATTTTGTAAAATTTTGCTTAAACTGCTTAGCAAAAGATTCACCTAATTTTTCTGTATACAATCATTAATAAAACAGCTTAAAATATTCCGTAGACTCAAATCAATTTTCATAGATGTGAAGATGCGACTGTCTTCGAACTATTCACAAAATCTCTGAATTGAATTTGTAAAAATGCAAATATTGATATTTATCATAAAGTATAACTATACTTTTTCAATTGTATCAACATTGATTTGGAAATTGACTTCTCTTTGACTAGAAAAGAAAAACCTCAAAGAAATATTCATTCATCATCGATTGAAATAATCAGCAAACTAAGCAAAAAAATGATGCTGTCTACTACTGAACGATTTGCTTACTAATCACTACATGAACACTAACTGTTTTTATAGATATACTTTTATTAAGGACAAGGCAAAATCATTTTTTTCAATTTAATTCTATTGAGAGATGGAAGAAGATTTTGATCATGTTTCATTAATCCTTTTATGGATAGTATCCTGAGAAAGAATTAATAAAACATAAGATATTGTATGATAATGATAAGCAACAACTCAATAGATTCCTAGAGATAAATTATGTTGAAAATTATTTATTTAAATAACAATTAATTGATTTTCTGAAAAGGTCAATAAGTACTGACAAATCAACACAATCTGGCACGATATCCTACTTATTGTCGAATGTTGGTTTTTTTTTTCTTGCAAATACAATGTGTTCTAATTTTTTCTATTATTCTTATAAAATACCTTTGATAATCTGCATGTATAGAGAAACATGAATGAATTTTAAAAGATTAAAATTTATTAATTAATAGATATACTTGTTAGCATGATCAATTACCAGTCGTCTACATATAGAAAGGATTCAAACTAAAAGGAGCATACATATAATAGTATGTGCAAACAGAATGCCACTTTTTCTAAAAAACATTCAATCTTTTAAATACATGAGCTTTCTTCTAGAGTGACCAATGAAGTTTATTTTGAACACAGACTAATTTATTTTCTGCTAAGAGCGGTCTCTTTTCTTTCATCTTTCCGTCTTAACCATCTTAATAATGTATACTAGTAAAATGATTCAGAAGAAAAGATGCAAGAAAACAGGTTGTCATAATGAATGAATAAGCTGAAATTTATTCGAAAAGCTAGTCGGAAATAAGACTTATTCGATTATCTTTGAAAAATATGGTACCAAAATGTATCTTTAAATAGATACTCATTAGTGTGAAAATTATTCTTTCATCAAATGCTAATCAATATAATGAGAAATAATTTTTCAAAACATGATCTCAGTACAAATGTTGGCTTCAACGAATGAAGATACTGCTATTAGAGAATATCTGCATTCTTCATAAAATTCTATAACAAAACATACTTATATTACACATTGTCATAAGAACAACAATATCTTCAGAGAGAATTTGACGAGTTCTATCGAATACACTCATTTTGATGACAGTTTGACTATATTTTTGCATCAGTTTTCTGGAAATCCCGGATGTATAGAATTCCATCAATATCTGAAGATCTTGATGTTTTTTAACATCAAGATATTTTATGTTGTTTTTATTTATAAAAATACATACTTATTTTTAATTCATTTGAAATCATCATTTAATGCTGAATAAAAATTCAATTTTTGTTTGTCTGAAAATTTTCTTCTCGTTGGATTCCACTGGAAATGTTACCATTTGATGTGAAATTTAATATTGATGACGAATATCTGACTGTATTGCACTTTTAATGTTTTTACGCTGGTCCAAATCTTAATTTTCAATGTTCTTTTTTTCATACAGTTATCTACTTGTCAAGTAATGACTTGATATTTGAAAGCTCTTAATTGAATACAAACAGGTAAAAGTTCTGCTAATATTAGATCGAGATAGCCTCTGTCTATGATAAAAAGTTCAGAGAATTTACATTTATTATTTCAAAGATAACGTTATTGTAATTTAAAAAAAAATGAAGGTACGCACTAACATGCGATGCAAAAGTCGTGGCGAAAGTGTCAAGGTCTATTAGACAGTAGTGCTGACTTCAAAATCCATCAATTTTTTTTGTGCGAGAGAACGAAGTCCGAACTAAGAATTTTGTAACAGACAGATTTTTCCGGAATCAATTTGAGAACAAGGAAAAACCGTAAATCAAACACTTCTAAAAAAGTTCTTGCAATTTCATCATCCTGTAACATTATTCTCTCAGAAGAGCAATGGAAAACCAATTTATTAATGACTTTCATAGTATAAAGAGTGCTCTTTCACATGGTGTATTGAAAATTAAATGTACTCTTGTTTTTGATACTTAAATATAGCTTTTTCTAGAAGGGACTATATGATAAGTATTACAAAAGGCTCCTTTTAGAAAATTTGAACTTCTCAAGTTCTCTGATTAAGGGATCAAGAGTGAATCTAAAAATTTTTATCAAAGTAGATATCGATAGATTTTCGGATACGCTATATTTGGTGTATTTTATTATAAGAATTCGATCCATGTAGCTCCAAAATGAAAACGTTTCAACTTGCAAAAATCTTGCAAGAATGTTTTAAGGAGTGTTTGAGTTTTAACGTTTTCTTTGTTTTCAGATTCATTCTGAAAAAAAATATAGCTGCTATAAAATTTGTAGTTCAGATTTCGCTCTCTACACCAGAAAAAAATTTGATGTTTTTCGAAGTCAGCAATATTGTCTAATAGTTCTTGACATTTTTACCAAGACTTTTGCACTATATGCTAGTTGCTCTCATCATTGTGTGTTTCGAGATTAATTTTCTCTGATGTCCCAGTCTTTTGTACTAACAATCAATCTTATTGTGATTAATGATCTTGGAAGATGAAATTATTAATAATATCCGATGGAAAACGAATTGTTACTCAATATAAAGAATGAAGTTGAAAAAGTATTAGTTTTTGCATAGAATAATATTAAAATTAATAGCTTAACGTTTTTTTCTATGATTTAGGGATGTAAATTTATTGTTATTGTTATTAATAACGATAACTATACCAATGGGTATATCATCTTATATGATATCTTCCCTTTATCTATCTGTTGTTCTACAATTGATATTACCTAGTTTGGATAATCTTGTTGCACTTACGCTTCTCTGTACATGATTGAGCGACATTCTCGTTCAGTTGTAATGTACTTCTCCTATTGTATCATGATATACTCGTATACTATACGTATTGTTCTTAACTTTTACTCTTACGTCGTTCTCTCTTCGAACTCATCTTCTTTCTTTTCACTCTCTCTTATTTTACTTACGTATATAAGCGTATGTTTTATATGTAAACGATACTATTATATGATATGAAGAGATAGAATAAAGCATATTTTCAGCCACACTATCATCCCTTCAGTCATTTATTGTCACAATAACTTTTTGCTTATCGTTTCTGTTATTGATAACAACCGAACAGCAATAATCCATATAGCCAGCACACAAATAACGGATGCAATTACTTAATAATGCAATTGAGATAATGCATTGTAATGCATTATCTGCGAAAATAATGCATGGCAATACATTATCTTGGTTGCTTTATCATGTGATTGTTTACATTATTTGGATGACCGGTTGTATGATAATCTTTCACTACTATTATGATTAGCCAGATGTTTCACTTAGATGAAAGGATAACTTTTTTTTTATAGATTTTTATGATGTACATACTCTTATGGAAGAAACTAAGAGAAAGCAGATTCTATTATATACACATAACGTTTATTATGGAGAACTAAAATCGAGGAAATACATTTATTATCTTTCATTGATATATTGTATTTGCCCCATTGTCTAATTGATAACAATCGTATGAGACGTAGCAAAAATAGTACCATACGTTTTTCCTTACAAATATGTAGACAGATAAACAATACAAAATTCTAGCTGTTCTATTTGATATTACAGAAATGAATTCTCGATAAATACTGATTAAATGTAATGTAAAACGATGCAACAAAAAGTTGTATAGGCTACCTATTGTGGTTCGTTGAGCAGTAGTTATTTTTTAAAAATCAGTTGTGATGCATACAGAGCGATATATAAACAAAGCGGTTGAATGTCCGAAAGATAAATTTTCAAAATATTCTTTTTCTTCTACATTTTTTCTTGATCATTTTTTTAATCGAGAAAACGTTACTCTAGATCCATGATGGAAAAAAGGGCTACCCTGAAGCGATCTAATGCAAATCGGACCAAATCTAGATCAAACAGTTCCCTGGATCTGATCTGCTTGAGTTTCCAGAATAGAAATAATTAAATAGAATTAAACTGAAAACAAAAATCGAAATATGCTTTTCCAAAAGAACCAATGGAAAATGTGTCGCATATGTCGTACATTTTGGCACAAATCACGACACATGCGACACATTTTAACTTAGTGTGCTAGTGGAATAACTTATTCCAAAGTGAGTGTTTATGAAAACTAAAGAATGTTTTTCGTTTAAACTTCGCCCAGCAATTTATACAAAACTAAGTTTTGATAAAATTTAACAAATAATTTGCCTTTTTTTTTATACATTGCACTTTTAAGTACTCTGGTAAGGGTTGCGAAAAGTATTGAACGCTTTCCTATACTCTTTTAAAGATTTTTGGTAAGAGTTTAGAAGAATAGTAACCCCTTTCTTAGACCATCCAACACAATACATGAAAAAGTTTATTGCCTTCTTAAAATCTTAGAAGAGAATTTGGAAGTGTAACGTATAATAAATTTTTAAAAGACTTATTCATTTCCTAAACGCTTAGAAAGGTATATGAAATGTTTTAATATTTTTTTGAAACTTTTTCTTAAGCTTTTAAAGGATTTGGGAAGATTTCATGTATGGTCAAAAGGGGTTTACTATACGTTGCACTTTAAAAAGTCTTTAACGGGTGTATTATTCTAGACCGTTTTTATAGTCAGATACCGCATTATCAGATTCTACTATGGAAAAAATTAACTACCTTTCAGCCCCAGCTATGTTCCCATTCTACCATCAGCATGTAAGTTTAAGTAGTAGTAGGGCAAAATGAAGTATTATGCCTCTTGTAATCAGACAATCTTATACTAAATGAGTCAAAACTCATACATCCAAAATAGATTTCAATACCAGACTCTCCATAGTTAAGAGTAAACAAATAATAACTCTGTCCGAGTCACTAAGTAAACTGAAGTGTGAAATATTTTTTGTTCTTGTTTAGACAAGTTTATTATGTAGTTCTTGGATCACACTCAAAACGAAGGTCCAAATATCAAAAAAAATTTCCGAGTTGCTTTCAACATCGAACTCTTAGTTGCAAGACTGAAAATACGTCAATGGGAAGGGTTTTTTTTATCACTTCTAGAGCTAGCTAGCAAGTTAAGATTAAGTTGTTTTCATGTTACACCATAGTGTAACATGTGATTCATTCAAGATGTGAAAAGTCATTAATTACTCATGCTGATCTACGAGTGCGACCGGAGCTGTCCGATCTTACCTGTTCAGACTGGCACTGATACTATTGTAGAAAAACTCCTACCAGTTGAAGCTCTGAACCCTATTCGTGCTTGAACTACAGCTGTAACTACGATAGATATGCCGTTACGTCTCCTATTCATAATTTAACAAACGCATATAACTGCCGTAATATGATCAGCTTTTATTTTAAATATAAGAATCTTTATGGAAGGAAGTAGGTTCTAGAAAGCTGTACTGTTAAAACAACCCTGTTTGCCTTCTTTGATAGACATATTAAGTACTAAATAATAATTTTTCAATGATTAATATATGAATAGAAGAGAGCTAGCGCAATTTGTCAACAAGAAATGTATGTATAAATTGAACATTCGATGAAGAAGGTAGTGCTATTATCAATTGAGCGTTGAGAAAAAGATTTCGTTACCAACTGTTAAAAAATTCACTCGTTTCATCAGATTGTTGAATGTATTCGGTCAAATTGGAGCTGATTTTTCTAAGTCTAATTAAAGGAAAGCTATGAAAAGAAATATTATTTAGATACAGCACAAATGGTTTTGAGTAGATGATGCATCATGAGGAAAATTTTATTTTAATACAGATGAATCTTAATTGACAAAAAACAAATATCTGAATAGTTACGAATGAATACAAGTTGGAAACTCATGTTCATGTTCTCAATGAAAATCAAATAGTCAATGTGATAATTCAAAATTTTCTACTAGTATACCATTGACTATAGAAAATTAAAATCTGGTGAATATTGAATCATTGTAGCTCATCTGGATTTTACAACATACAAAAACTGTGATATATGACTATAAAAGCAAGTACATGACTGGATAAAATTAGAATACTGCTAGTCTGATACCATTAATATTAATTGTTGCTTTGGAGGGATATTTTAAATCTCTATAAGTAAAAAAAACAATAAATTGCTTTAAATTATAGAATGAGTAGATTGATCATAAAGAATCACAATGACAAAGTCCAATCTCGTCTTTCTGTAAACATAATAGCAAAGCATAAAATTTGTTGCATGATATCTAAGTTTTCGATGAAATAAAATGGGTCTTAAGAAAGTGTTGCTCTCAATTTATATAGAAGCCTATTATTGTGTTTAACATCAACATTTCAAGAGCTTAATACTTTAAAAAACTGTGATCAAGTTGCAATGTAAAAAAGGGAAGTAACGTTCTCCTATATTGTATATAGTCAAATTCCATTAAATCAATATATGAAAGTTACTGTAGGGTTTGAGTGTGAATGAAAGAAAAAAGGGATAAGTCACACATGCACACTCAATCCCGTAAGATACTTGATATACACAAATTTATTGTTCTCCAATTCTAGCTTATTAGTTTGAAGGAACTGCTGACACATGATACTTTCAAAATGTTTACTAATTGGATTCAGTCATGTTACCAATTTTATGCATATTTATTCTGCCTGTATCATGTCAGTCAACCAAGGCTGCTATACATGATATTTTCGAAATATTTAACAATTCGAGTGGATTATTTTCTTCGGGATTTTCTAAATCGATTCAGTACTTATATGCAGGTTTTCGTCATGATTTATCTAGAATATAATGAAACAGTGTTTATGTACGTATATTGAGGATGTGAGTGCGTGTGGCTTGTTCGTTTTTTACTAACCGGTGTCTACGAGTTCGTACCCATACCCAACACGTTAAAATAGCTCAAGTATAATAATTTTCTAACATGTTTTTGATGTTAAAATACACAGAGTTGTTGAAACCTTCATTATTTTAACGTGTTTTTGGCAACTAATCAAACATTTTTGATGATTTAAACGATTTTGACGAAAGCATCTGATAACAATTAGTAAACATTTCGTGTAAACGATGAATTGACAATTGTACAGGGTGGTCCAAAAGTCTCTACCCAAAGGTATTTTTTGTGAATAACTTGTGAGTATTGGTTCAACTTTATCAAATGACGTTTTGTTGTGTGATCGATGAAACCACCAAGATTTTTTATTATGAACAACCTATAAATATGCTCTTTGGATTAGTTACGTTTAGCTGAGAAACAAAAACTTAACATATCTTCTGGCTCCATCATAACATTTTGCAGGGTTTCTGTTTTCATTTCCTGAATTTTGAATTAATACTATTTGGATCGTTTTTATGAAGATACATTAAAACTAATGTCTATAGAACAACTGTTCGAGATTTGAACAATTTAAAGATCAGAATAATTCCAGGAATCGAAGTAATTAAAAGAAAAATGCTGTTAAAATATTATTAGGGTGTCAGAAAAAAAAACTCTAAATTTTTGTGTCTCAATTAAAAGTTAATTACTTTAAAGAACATTCTTATAGCTTGTCCATAGAAATAAAACCTTGAAGATATTACCTATCATAGAAAAAGTCAGTTGATAAAGAACAATCAATAGTGAAGTTATACGAGAAAATACCTTTGAGTAGGGACTTTTGAGACATTCTGTAGATGATTCATATCAAGCCCTGAAAAACAGTTTCTGCATGGAAATTTATAGTCATTCTTCGAACGAAATTGCTCTCTCAGACTATCTAGTTTCTTTTATCATGTCTCTTAAAAATTGAAACCTATCTAATCTCATTTGTTTTGTCTTTTTTCATTCATCTAAGGGTGTGGGTGTTGGAGTCTTCTTCAGTCACATCCACACTCCATCATTCACATTACTTTAAATCGAACAAACTGATTTTAACTATTGGAAATTATATTCAATCAACAAAACTCACATTCGATGGGCAGAATTCACAAAATCATAGATCACTGCTTTCCTCTAGGTCTAACCGTTGTGGTATGAAATAAGCAAGTGCACTCTCCATCGTTTGCCTGAATGTGACATCTTTCGAACTATGGTCTTATTAGTCAAACTGTTTCTTTCTTTGATCAGCTGATGATATTCTTCGTTACTATCATCATGGTCAAATAAGTTGTAGTTTTAGTCTAGTATGAGACTACCTTTGTCAATTAAATCTTGTTGTTCATTTCTAAGATTATCAAAACAAGATAGATTCGCTTTTTTGCCAGTATGACAGATGCTTTAGACAAGGATGTTACTTTATCTTTATAAACTACATATAAATACAATCTTTATATTTATAAAATAAAGAATAAAGAAAAATTTTTGTCTGCGATAGGTAAATAGGCAAATACTTAATATAACAAGAGAATATGTTAATGAATAACCTATCCTATCAGCAATATCACTTCAATATGTAGTATTATAAAAATTGAAGCTGACACATGAAAAAAAATATATTCAAAAAACTTTTCTGGACATTTGATTTGTATTTATGATATGGTAATTTATTGTGAGCTACCTGATTAAAATTATTAGTTAGGTTCTCATAGGAAAAAATTCTTTATTATAAAGAATAATAAAAATAAAGAAACATTCTTATTCGAATGTGAATTTCTCTGAAGTTACAATATAGTCTTTGAGGCTGAATTCGTTTGACGATATTATCTTATTTTTTACTTTGTTTATAGTGCAGTGGAAAAAATTGATGATACATCGAATAACACTTTTTTCATATTTAGCTCAGTCTACTGCTTGATTCTGTTTTTCTCTTTGAAGCTACATACCCAAGTAGGGCTCTTATATCATCCTCAGCTTACAAGTCTGAATAAAGGCACGTATGTAGTGTGTTTTGATGCACAGAATTCCTAAGTTCCTTAGGCAAAAGTTTTGATGTTGAGCGAAGATTCAGTTTATACGATGTTGTAATCTGAACTAAAGACTATGATAGAATTTACGCAACTCTAGGTGTCTTTCTTTATTTGACCAGATTACGAATTGAACTGCTCAAATGTTATTCATCAGAACAAGTTTTACATTTACCATTGTACTTAGTACGTTAATCATAATCGACGGTCGATTTATACGAAAAAGTGATGATCGACAATATAATGAAGTTCATACTTGGCACACAATCGTTAGTCTGAATAGTACATGGTATGGTACACTCCATGTTATGACAGAAAACGAACATGGCATATATTTTGTGGACGGTAGCAAGAATCATTCTCTTATTCAAAATCCATTTATTATCTCCGAATCATCGCCTTTTGATTATGGATTGATTATTAGTGATGAAGATGATTTTAATATGTTATATTCGTTGACGTTGAATCAACAAGTAATACCTGATAAATCTCAATCGAACAGTCGAATTTGTGTATATCTTATCGGCGCTCGACGAGCCGCCTATCCAAAAATCATACCTGTCAGTTTTAATGGTAACACAACTTGTTTATGGCAAAGTGTCGAAGGCAGAGGAGAGAACTTTTGGGTCCTGTAAAGTCTTAATCTGTGGCAAAGGCTTCTACGCAATCTACCAAACATTAACCCAGGTAGCATATGAAACTTTTCATTAGAGAAGACTCATTTTCTTATATCGTGTTTGTAAAAATGGACATGTTTTGATAGTTAGCAACACGAATACTCTTTGTTGATCTTCACCTTGTACATGATCTCTATTGTATCTCAGCATCTGTTATTTCTTTGC
>CAJNOP010000572.1:30436-42715 GCA_905250075.1 Rotaria sp. Silwood1 | reverse complement strand
ACCCACACCCTACACCCACACCCCACCCACACCCTACACCCACACCCACCTACACCCGAACAAAGTCCAAGTTTAGCTATCATATAACATATTTGTGTAGTAATGCAATTTACAACTCAGTCTATTCTTTTTTGAAAAGAATAGCAAGAAACGCTTATTCCAGCTTCCAAATTGGAGCTTTTCATCTTTATTCTTGACTGTTGTCTCGTCATTTTCTCGATCATCTATGTCAAAGATCGTGTAGAGAAGATTTGAATAAAGAGATCTGTAACAGAATTTCTGCGGTTAGTTTTCGTTTGCAGTACTACTCGTCAGTGTTCTGAATGACGGATGATTGGAACATCACTAGTAAAGACTACAAAATTCGCTTGAATTTCCGGAGATTAAACCTTTCTGTTCATTTATTCTTCCATACATAATACAGCATCATACAAAATTTCACGTTAAAAAAGGGCATGATTTAAATAGATTCGATGGTCAGAATCGTTTTTCGACACCAACAATCACGTTTTCACAACGTAGAAGAGGTCGACCGACGGGTAAAAACCGAAGTGGAATTCGTGTATTTTTCGATGGAACAAAACGATATTTTGCGAGAACTTTAATGAGGGCTATCTTCGTTTCTAACAAAGCAAAACGTGTACCAATACAGTTTCTTGGTCCAGCACCAAACGGCAGGTATGTGTAAGGTACAATACGTTCTCGATTTTCTGTTGAAAAACGTTCCGGTTTGAATGCATAGGGTTCCGGATAGTACTGTGGATCATGATGAAGTGCCCAAACAGGAATTCCAACAATCATCCCTTTTTTAATGACAATGCCTGTATTTCCTAGGATATAATCTTCAGACGCTTGCCGTTCCATACGTAAAACAGGATTGTAGAGACGAAGTGTCTCAGATATAACCATATCCAGATAAGCCATTTTTGATACGATATCGTAGTCGATCTGACCGTGATTATTGAGTGTTTGTTCAATCTCATCATGCAACTCTTCCTGACAATCAGGATTAAGTGCCAAACAATAGGTGCAGTAAGCTAATAGTTGCGACGATGTTTCGAAGCCAACAGAGAAAAATAGAACACTTTGCGCAAGTATTTCGTCTTCGTCCAATGTCTTGTTTTCGCCATGGTTCTTTATGTCTATCAATGCATTTTGATTCAGCTTTCTCTCATCGTCAGTTTGTTTTCTGAACGATGCATCATCGATGTCCTTGATTGACTCAGATATTTCACTTGAGCCAAGCTTCCTTGCCTTCATCAATAGTTCTAAAAAATCATGATGGTCGCTATAATGATGGTTGACAGTACCTAAACGTTGATGAATAAGACCAACAGTGATTGAACGAAAGAAGTCCATCGCATCCGGCGGTAAAACCGTGAATTTTATGGAATCCAATAGCCACATAGGAACTGCGTAGTCGAGAAATTTTCGCCAAAATGAAAATGTAAATAGTTTTGTTGCATTCTTTACAAAAATGTTATTAGGCTCTGTTGCAAAGGCACACTTGGCAATGACATTCATAGTATAGCCACCATATAATTTCTTCAGATCGATCTCGCCGTTTTGTCTTCTGACTACTTCTTCCAAACGATCCAACATATCATTCGATGAATTTTTCATTGTGTGAAATATCTTCTTCATTTTACTGCCAGTAAAAGTTGGTGTCACTATTGAGCGGACACGTTTCCATTCTTCGCCAACGAGGGAAGACAAGAATTTACTCATAATCGAATGAGTAGTTTTGACTGGACGTCGATTTGTGAAAATGTGAAAATCTTTCACCATGATCTGTTTTATCAAATCAGGATCGCCAACGATGATTCCTACAAATTCGAAATAGTAATCATACAAACAAAAACTTCTGGTTTCATCTGTGTGTAATTACCCGGCTTTGAGCCATCATATATTCTAAATAAAGCGAACAAAATCTAATAAAAGTATGTAAAAATAATTCATGTCAAGTTTACCCATAAATTTTTCCATATTGATTGTACCATTGCATTTCGGTTTCAAGAAATGGTATGAAGAATTGCTTGAGATAGGTGCCAAAAAATGGCCATGGTCGCGGACCTGGAATGCCTTGTTTTTGCCAGTATCGATGGTTACGTGTCAAATAGCTATCAATCCAACAAATTATTTTATTGAATAGGGTTTAAAATCTTCCTCTTGCTCTAATACATGCAAGACTCAAACACACAAATCACTATTCGGACACTCAGCTAGTCGACTCGTCGAGTATTCACATATTCATGCGTTAGGGTCTGTCATATTTCGGTCATGTGCACTATTTCCTTCGCTCTTAGGTTGATCCGTCACTGCCAAACTGTGACCGGACGTCTTCACACAATGAATAGTCCCGTGGTAGAGTCGAATATGCAGATACCAGATGCAGCGATTTAGGTGTATATTCTCTTTTCTTCGATAAAACTTCACTTTCGAACGGTTGCCTTAACGCTCAAATTTCTTGTTTGTGCAACAAAGGGGTAAAATTAAATATGTCTAAAATCCTCTCGTAGAATAGACAGTATATAAAGTACCAATGTTCACATACGAAATCCTTTTCTATGCGGAGAAGTTAGAATGTTCGATCATAATTTCGAAACAATAGTCTGAGTTCTATATAGAAAAAGGAGACTCGAACTCAATACAATAGTCAAATAGACTACCAGCTCTTTTCCACAGATACGGAATCCTTCTTGTATATAAATAATCGAAACATTATTTAGATTAACTAGTTTCTATGCATATATTATCTCTAGGCAGTTTTACTTATACTTACAAATATATAGCCAAAATACAACCAATATTGATCAGAACCAGACAGATAGTCAATTCCATTGAAACTAAATCCGTGATTATATTTCGCGCAGACTGAACGTATCGAATTTCTTCACGCTGCGAATCAACAGATCGTGGATGAGGAACTATTGATCTCTTTTCTGATAACTTGATTGAAACTTGAAACTTAAAATTTCAAGTTTGACACTATTATGAAAACTTTATCATAGATACTAGCTCGAAACTTACGCGTGATAGTTCAACTTAGTATACGAAGGCTTGATGCGGATTGTTGTTGATCCTTTACTTTGCAGTATCGAGCTTTTTATATGGATGGCTTGAGCCATCTTCATGGGTTTTTTCCCAGTTGGATTATAAATGACGATTAATTGTGTTGTTTTCAAAATTTTCTTTTCATAGGACTAATCCCAGTGTTCTTACAACACTTGTTGTTTTGGTGACTCATGTTTTTCATGACTCCTCATTCTCACATACGTTGCTTGTATGCGCAAAAAAATACTCTTCCTGACAGAAGAGAAAAAAATACTCAAAATTTTGATGAATGGTCAATCCTCGATCAATATTTGCATGGTAAATATAAAGATTTTTTACTCTGAGAAATAAGCATGACACATAAAACAAACTTACTCGAGGCTCTTTTGTTGTCTAACGTACCAAAAAAGCCTATATATACACAAATATTCTTCCAGTGCCTATGGCATCATGTGTTTCACAGTGGTAATATTCTGTTTTTTACATTCAACGATTTTAGTCATTCATATCGATAAGCAGAAATTATTGTCTAGCAGGTCAGCTGTCGCAAGATTTCCTTCATAGCTTTCAAGATACCTTATTACTTTCGAATGTTGTCCAAACATGTTTAGGGCTTCTCTATCAGAATTTGTGCAAACGCAACGAATTCTGTATAAGAAAGACTATATGAGGTGGAAGTAATAGAAGCATTGGCCTTTACAAGATAAATTTTTCTTTTACGACCAATATTTACTTGTGTTCCAAGCGAGGTTGAGTTGGTAGCCCAGGGATCCTTAGCATAGTAGAATGTGTAGTTGAATTCTATGCAATCTGATAAAGCGATACCCAGACTACCTAAATATGTAGTTGAATGTCTCACTAAACCTAAAACAGACGAAAACAGCTATCGGTGCTAAAAATAGAGATTGCGCAAGAAAATACCCATTTCTCTTGATCGCCATATGCCATATTCTCTGATACCCATGTAAAAAGTTATACGAAAAAATTAAAAATTAAATTAAAAATCGATTATAATGGCGCTATTATAATCTGATTTTAAGGCCCTAAAAGACAGATTTCATTTTATATAATCTTTTTAAATATATTGTAATCGATTAATAAACTTGAATCAATTAAAATTGATTTTTTTAAATCAACTATAATTGATTTAATTTTAATAATCGATTAAAATAGATTTAAAAAAAATTATATTAAATGAAATCTGTCTTTTAAGGCCGAAAAGTCTGAGCAAAATCAGATTACAATATTGTCATTATAATAGATTTTTAATCTGATTTTTAATCTTTCCGTACAACTTTTTTTTTACATGGATAATTACACATTTTTTGTCTCGTTTTTTCCTGGCAGCGCACAGCGCAGAGCGAATAGATGTGGCACGATGTAAACAAATATTTCTTCTCCTGACTAAACATGCAAAAGCATTTTTTCTCATCTTGTGTTGTCTCTATGGCACCAAATATGCTATTCATTTGATGAACCAACGATAGTTATTCGTTTCTCGAGATGTCGCATTAAGCTGTATGAAAAACAGAAATTGTTTGGAACGATCTACCTTCTTATGTGTGAAAAACTTTTTAAGTATAACAAAAACACAAGATCCAATAGACAGCTCAACTGGAAGATTTAGAAGCCACAAGGTCATTTCTTTTTTGAATTGAATAATGGATGTCAGTAACTCTTAAACATGCGCGCACTTTTTGTTTTCTTCATATCTACGAGAGTATTAGCCATTGGATTTGCCGTGAAGTGGTTTCAGAAGTGAATCTGATTTGACATAGCACTTCTGCTGAATAAATTCTTACTGGTACCGTCTTCCTATTCTTTCAAAACCAACACCGTCCATTGATCATGTCATCTAAAAGAAAATTCCGTATTTTATTGTAGATTATTACCTAGGTGGTGAGCAACGAACACACGCCGATAAACCTGATCATACACGCTTAATAGCGATGGAAGAACGTATTGCCCGTGTTGCTGATAGTAGACTCACTCTGTCGGATCTATGGCCGAGCGTGCACGGACCGATGGCCACGCGCGAGTCTCGCATGGAAGTGGTAGCTTGGGTAGCCGTATGCAAATTCAATTGCAGTCTTGAAGGTGGCTTTGTGCGAGACTGGATCGTGGCCAATGAACGAGCTCGGCCTTCGCCAACAATTAAGCCCTCAGAATGGGTCAAATTCGACGCGATAACGGGTACTCCATCTCTTCTGAAAGAACTAGTCCCGTCTGATCTTGACTGTAAAATGCCGTTAGATTGTTATTTTGACGTCGACAAGTTTTGTGATGAAATCAACAATTTCGATATGAAACCACAATTGTATCGCTCTCGTCGTTCTTATAGACTACTATTCGATCAATACCAGCCGACAGGACCATTCACATTGGAATTGATCGAGCCATACAGTAGTGTCGGATTTCGTATACCTGATTTTGATGTTAATAATCTCTGTGTAAAACGTGATCAGTGCAGTGAACTCAGTCAGCGTGTCGATCTGAGTGCGCCATCATGTTTGATTAATGTGAAGCAAATCGTGGAGAACATACAATGCAAGAAATTTCACGTTCTACCCTCAGTTAACGAGCTCATAATGAATCGTATTAGTAAGATGGTGAGTCGTGGATGGGTACAGCTAGGTGTACCACTTATCAACAAACCTCAACAAGTTAAGCCTAAGTTTGCTGTCAGTGCACTTCCGACAACCTCAGATCTTTTTAAAACAATTGAAAATGCAATGCAAAAAATTATTGGAAGCACAATTATAAGCATAGAACAAGTTCAAAATTCAGAATTGGAAAGTATCTATGAATCGATGAAAAATTTAATTGCCAATGAATGTCCTGATAGGAATGCGAATGAACAGTTTCTATTTCATGGTACACACACGGACAAAGGTAATAGAATTATGCAAGAAGGCTTTGATTACGGCTTCTTCAAGACCCATGGTCGATTTGGTAAGATCAAAACTATTCATTTATTCATCAAAAGAATGTTGTCAAATTTATTCATTATAGGTAATGGTGCTTACTTTTCTGACAATTCACAGACGTCTTATGAATATACACTGCCTGTCGATGATACTGCCACGCGCATCATGTTTTATAATAAGGTGATCCTAGGTCAAGAGATGATCCTGAACAATGTGGATAGTACTTTGTGTTCCGCACCTCGAGATCATCATTCTATTCATGGCATTATCTCTGATACGTCCGAATATATTATCTATCGCTTAACTCAAGCTCTACCATTCGCTGTAATTGTTTATCAAGTCCATCCTTCGTGAATCAATAAAACAGATTAACATAGATTCAAATGATAGACCAATTAAATCAGATAATTGCTGTAAAATGACTGTGATGAGCGAGCCATAACAGACGCCTTGACGGCAATAGGTCAAAACAGCAGTTCGTTCGATCTTTTGTGATTGAGAATGAACTCATAGACATGTATGGGCATGGTCAAATGTTACGGAATTTCATTTTTTTACATTGTAATACCTATATCTCCACAGTAGTAAAAGCTAACTCTTTGAAATTTTTATCATAGACAGAGACTATCAAGTTCTACTAGTAGTAAAAATTTTATTGGCTTTTTCCTTAGCCGGAGCTAAGTTATTCCAAAAATAGTGACCGTTACGGAATTTCAAAAAATGGAATCTTTTTTGAGGGTGATGTGAGAGTTGAGCATTTTTCTATGAATCGAAGTGACATATAAATAACCGTTTTACGTACATGTTGTTCAGTACTCCATGAGCTATCAGAATATCACGTTGTTTGCTAACAACTATGACTGCATAGAATAAAAAACTAAAAATACCGTTCATTACGGAATTTCACGTTTCAAAGTCGAAGGTTTTGAGGACCTGAAATTCTTAAATTGCCATGATAAAATATATCTTTTTCCTAATTTACGAGTAGTACAAAGATAGTTCTATCGTTCAAGTAATCAAGTTTTATTCTCACAGCAAACGCACATTAAAATAGCTGATCATCATTTAGACAAAAAATGTAATGTAAGAAGATTCAAAATCATACTTTATTATGAAATTAGTCAATAAATTAATTTTATATATATATATGATGAAAGAAAAATGAGGACTATATCACTCATAATTAAGGTATCTCACAGCTTGCAACATGTTTGTTAATCCGTCAATAGTGTACTTTCGATTGCAGAGACAGTACCCTTTGACTTTTGTAATTTCAAACCTTCGAATATGAGGGTGACCGTTAGCTGGCCATCACCGTATACAAACCAGAGCTTTACGTGAGATTGGATAGGATGTATTGTCTCAACAGTCCCATCTTATGGGATGATTTTCAAAATACATTGTTTTCTTTGACAGTCTTCTTTCAAAAAGTACAAATTATAGATTCATTTATCAATTCGATTGAATCTCTTTCAATTATCTTGTGTTGACATGCATTTCAAAGTCTGAATACAGCTAAACTAGAAAGTTTCTTCATTTACAACGGAAAGCTTGTTAACACAGAATTTGATGAGGCTAGAATGTGAAACCAACACAAGAATACAGTACTAACAAAGAAAAACAAAAAGAGAGTCAAGAAAAAACTAAGGTCATGAACATGATGACAAATAAAACATTCAAGAAAAAAAGCACGTTTTACCGAAGGATTTTGTTATTTTATGTCGTCAGAAGAGAAACTGAATGATTATAGAAAATATATTTTCAAGGAAGATTAGTTTTAAAGGACCAGTAACTGTAAAAAGGAGAAAACAGTGACTTCCTGTCTTCGTGATTGTATTTCATTGTATTTAATGACAAAAGCTATTAGCATAATCTTCATGAGACTAAAATGTGAAACACAATTGAGCTGTTCATCTTGACAGACCTGAAAGACTTTACCCGAAGTGAAAGAAAAATATGGATTTCTAAGTATTTAAATTATTGAGTCTCAAGAAACAATCAAAAGGACATCGAGTTTGCGACTGAAACTACCGATCTTGTAGTAAGGATGGTCATTGTTGCTAAAATATCTCTCATGAACGTAACTCACCAACTTCAGCAGGCGGTCACGAAGTGGATGAATCCAAAGATCAGAGCATCCCTTCTCTTGTTGAATGATGCTCCTTGCCACGATCGGTGATGGCAAAAAAAGATTTTACTAAGGTATCTGTCATTGTCTGTAAGAAGGAGATCCAAATTTCTCGTTACAATACATCAACACCCTTTCGATATCAGGTTTCAGAAAAAATGGAGATATGGTCATTTGGCAACACTAGATCGTACAGGAACAAAAATGTTTAAACTCATAGTTCGTCGGCGATTGTCAAAACAATGAGTGTGGGTGGGTATGGATGTGGGTGCACGGATCTCTTTCACCACACCCGCATCCGCATCCACACCCACACCCACACCCGCACCCACACCCACATCCGCACCCACACCTACATCCGCACTCACACCCACATCTGCACCCACACCCACGCCCACACCGATCCACGCACCCACACCCACATCCACCCACACACCCACACCCATACCCCACACCCACCCTGAGTGCAAATCGAAAACAAGATCGACACATGAGTAGGTCGGCCGAGACCGAGAGATTTCGATCTCGGTACATGCATAATCACAACATACAGCATCAAAGATAGATGATCGAATTTTCACTGATGAAAATTATAGAACCAGTCTGACTCATCTAAGTGTTTTTTTCTATCGTTTATTTTATCGCTCAGTGTTTTAATATTTTAGTCTTCGGGCCCTCATACCCAGTGCAATTATTTCATCTGCTTTAGATAATTTCTGTCAGATATTATTTTGTGTCGTATTCGGTTTTCATTGGTGACTATGGATTGTGTAAAAGTAACTGTGCAGAAGCAAATCGAAATCAAAGCATTATTGCAAATGGGATTGAGTCAATGCGGTGTTGCGACAATTCTAAGAGTTTCAAGAAAAAGTATTTTTTGGTACGTCTTAGAAATGAAAACAAAAATTAATCCATTCAATTTACCTTTCCAGGGATGCAAGAAAGTGTCGACTTTAATTAATGATGGGCATTCATTAGCACTGTGCAAGAAAGATCGAACTAAATCCAGTCAGCAACTATCTACTGAGTTGGTGCTTTCAAATGGTAAACAATTGAGTTCCCCAACAATGCGTCGTCTGTCGGACATGAGTTACAAAAGTTACACAGCGAAACGAAAACCATTGAGAAAACCTCGACATAAAAAAAGAACGACTTTCTTTCGCAAGAAACCATCCGTATTGATTGAAAGAATGAAACAGCGTTGTCTGGAGCAATGAGGCATATTTTGAAGTGTCGGACCGAATCAATGGTACATTTATTCATCGTTTGCGAACCGAAAGTAATCAACCTTTCAATTTCATTCCACGGATTCAAGACCGTGGAGAATACGTCAGCGTGTGAGACTGTATGTCAGGAAGTGCTTGTGGGCCTGCGATCATGTATTTTGGTAAAGTTGATGGACTGGCATATATTAAGGTCGTTGAAGAAGCGTTACCATTATTTATTGAAAATACTTTCGATGCATCAAACAAAGGTCGGACATTGATGCAGGACAACACGCTACTTCATCGGTCAAAATTTAGCATAGAATGGTTGAAAGATAAAGGTATCAATATTATGAAAGGACCGACCATATCATCGGATTTGAACCCCATTGAAAATCTATGAAAGCCTATCGACAAAGAATTCAGAAAAATGAAACCGACAAATGTTGCACAATTGCAATAGATGATTGAAAAGATATGGTGTGGTGTAACATGCCTACAGTACTAGAAATTAGTCGATTCAACGCCACGCTTTCTAGCATAATACATCATAAGTCGTGGTGGAACATTTAATAAATATTAGGAAGAACACTCGAAAATACATGAAAAATAATTAGAGTGGCGTTATAATTTTAGTCAGTAGAAATTCGATCATTTATCTTTGAAGGTGTATGTTGTGATGCTGATATGACATAATAAATTTTTTCTCTTCCTCTTCAAGAACACATCCGAGTCTATGTAAACTAGTATATCGAAGATCGAAATGTAACATCCTTAGAAAAGAAATTTTATACGCAAAAAAAATCGAAGTGGTTCTATAATTATAAACACCATTGTATATTTTTTATTCATTGTCAGTTGATCTTCTCACTTTTCTTGTCCTTATTACTATTCTTCTCTGAAGCCACTAATATAGAAAATTTGAGCATTTTTAAATCAGAGTATCTGTCTAGTATTTGATTCATTCACTTCAGTCTAGTAAACAATACTGAATTTAAAAAACCTAAAAGTCACAATAATTGAATGTTCAGACGACGTGGAACTTTATTTGTTATCGGCCCTAGCCTTATGCCGTTGAAGGACGGATTCAATTTCCTGAAGATAAAGAAAACAATGATAACGGAATTGTTTTTCTAAGTGCTTGTCGAAGAGTTTTACTTTGCCAAGAACTTCTTTTAGCTTTTTGAAGGCAACATCAAATTGATCATTTTCGATAATGTGATCATAAACGCCAGGCTCTTTACTGAATTCCATTGATTCGTTGGCCTCTAGTAAACGATTTTTGATGACACTCTCGGTGTCGGTCTTGCGATCGCGTAGACGTTGCTCCAACACCTGGTGACTCGGTGGACTAATGAAGATGAACAAAGCATTGTGATCAGTTGCCCGCATATTCTTTACACCACCCTTGTCAAGTATGCGTAACCAGATAAGACCTGTCTTTGCTACTTCTTCAACAGTTTTCTTGCTGAAAAAAGCATCTATGAATAGAGATCGCTCGATTTCTCAGTTAAATATTTCGTCACCTTGTGCCATAAAGATTTGACGAGAATTCGCTCCATTCAAAGAACTCTCCTTTGGCAATCATTGTTTCCATTTCTGCTCGTTTAACAAAATAATATTCTATAAGAATGAGATCAATATAAAATATCTAATGAACCGTCGCCCAAACTTACCTCGACCATTTTGTTCTCCAAGTCGAGGTTCACGTGTAGTATCTAAGATGAAAAACTGACAATAACTGGTATTATATGAAATAAACAAAGGTTAGATACGCGAGATGGTGAAGGCAAAGACAGTCGGATACTCCTTGAGTAGTTCAGTAACTAGTGTGCTTTTGCCAGATCTAAAACGAGCGAAAAAACGGTTTGACTGCGCTTCTATGGTTGTTATTGCATCATCGTACCCACTTGGGCCCGATATTACAACAGTGCGCGGTTGTGTTTGTATTGCAAGAGCCATCATAGAAGGAGCATGCATAACTGTTCTAAAACACATGAACAAGATCCGAAGTGACGCAGAACAGTAACGCCTAGAGGTAGATATACGTAACAATGGCCGTCACGAGTCACTTTGTTGAATGATCCGACCCGACTTGAAAGTGGCAACTTTGAAGGTTCAATTCTCAAAGATTTAAACTTCAAGTTGTAATATATAGAAGAATTCATTATTGTAAACATCTTTTTACAACAACATGACGAAAATTTATGATTTCACCAATTTAAGACAAGAATTGTTGTCTAGTCGCAACATTCTAGATATGGCATATTTTAGCTCGCATGAACAGAGCTCAACAGGAATTCGTAGCTTTATTAGACTTACGAGAGAAGTTCCCCAACTGCTTCCGAGCTTTTGACTCTATCTTTTGGCTCTAAGTAGGTTTCCGTGAGACTAGAAAAATTTCAAAATGATAAGTACCCATAGACTACTGAGCCAGAGCTATAGCCATTTTATTGAGATTTTCGGTCATTGGGTCAGATACTCGTAGACAAGTGAATTGCAATATTTTTGCCTGAAATTTTGTCGGTGGACAGGTTTCAGAGTCATGAGAATACCATAAAAATTTTACCTCAAATGGCTGTACTCTTCTGAAGATATTGACTGTCCAAGATTGGTTGATTATGTGATATATTATCGTTCTTGTCACGGTCAATATCCGCAGAAGAGTACAGCCGTTTGAGGTGAAATTTTTACGGTATTCTCATGCCTCTGAGACCTATCCATCGACAAAGCTTCAGGCAAAAATATCGCAATTCACTTGTATACGAGTATGCGACCCAATGATCGAAAATCCCAGTAAAATGGCTATAATTTTGACTCAGTAGCCCATGGACATTTATAATTTTGGGATTCTCTTAGTCTCACTGGAACTTACTTAGAGCTAAAAGATGAAACCAAAAGCTCGGAAGCAGTTGGGAAACTTTCCTCGTTGGTATTGATGTTACTTCTGTTACTTGCTCATACT
>CAJNOP010000572.1:0-30336 GCA_905250075.1 Rotaria sp. Silwood1 | reverse complement strand
TTAGTTTTTCTTCAAAATGTAATATAAATGCCTAAAACTGAATTTCCGGTCATACCAGCTAGTTTCGGCCAAATTTTTGCCAAAAATGACTTCGACAAAAATGGCTCTTTTTATACATGGTCTGATGCAGCTCGACGAGCTGATTCCAAATATCATCTTAGTTTTTCTTCAAAACGTAATATGGAAGCCTAAAGCCGGATATTCGACTAAAAACCGTGGGTTTTTGAGAATCCTGTAAAATAGCCTAGGAAAAGTTTCACGCGTTCACGCTACTACCATAATTGGGATACATAGGCAGGAGTATCTGGTAAAAATTTCAGCTCGATCGGGCGTTACCCCTTTGTAGGGTTTTTATTATACGGAATGGTAGATTTTTCGGGCTTGGATCTGCTTTGAAAATGGATCAAATTTTTTTTTTTAAACTATTATATATATATGGTCTGTTGCAGCTCGACGAGCTGATTCCAAATATCACCTTAGTTTTTCTTTAAAACGTAATATGGAAGCATAAAATCGGATTTTCGACCAAAAAGCATGAGTTTTTGGGAATCCTGTAGAATAGCCTAGGAAAGGTTTCACGAGTTCACGCTACTACCATAATTAGGATACATAGGCAGGAGTATCTGGCAAAAATTTCAGCTCGATCGGACGTTACCCCTTTGTAGGGTTTTTAATATACGGAACGGTAGGTTTTCGGGTAGGTTTTCGGCATAGAGGCTCCTGGTTTTCTGCTCTATTTTAAATTAGATTACAATAATTTTTTTTTATCGTAAAGTCCATAGGTGAACAAGTTTTTTGCGATATAGTTTGCTTGTGGAATATTATGTTATATTGCCGAGCGGTTTGACTTTCTTTATTTATCCTGATTTCTGGGCCCAAGCCTTGGCTGGCTCTTTTCTTGGGCTCTATAAAACTTGGAGAACCGCTATTTTAGGAAATGATAGATCAGATATGCATGTGTCTACGCAAACGGTTAGATTCTGGGAAAGAAAATTTTCGCATATGTCCGCCCGGCTCCCCACTGTGCCACACCCACACCCCACACCCTTTTCAGATTTTACGTTCGACTTTTTTCTCTCGTTGCTCCAAGAATGTCAATAGAAAAAGTCATGCAGATAGACTTTAAAAAAAAATTAATATAGTCCATCTTGTAGAACTTTTCATGCTGATCATTTTCATAAGAAAATTTTTTTGAGTTGACCGAAAAATAAAATTACTAGGGTCAAAATACTGAAAACATGGTATTTTAAACACACAAAGTTATTGCTTAGTACATTGTTTAGTATTTTGACGATAACATCGCTATTTATGGGTCAAGTTTGAAGTTTTTTTTACTAAAATGATCAGCGAAAAGTTCTCTACAAAATCTGATAGAAAACAAAAGAATCAAAACACTTTGTGTTTTTTGTGGTAGACATCCCATGGAATTACCCAGTTATACACAAAAATAGATGCCAGCAACTCTTGCATTATCATCTTTATATACCAAAACTAAACATTTCCAGTCCAGATTTGCCATGAATAACTGATATTTTGAATTCAAACTGCTAGAGAAATCATCTGTACTAATCTGTTAATTATTATTCATTTTTACTTATGCAAATGTAAAAGATTAGTCTGAATGTTTATTGAATAAAGAAAAAAAAAGAATTGTTTAGGACATGACGAAACACTCATATAAAACTTTAGTTACGACATGTACAAGTCTTCCAAATTGGTAAAGTTGATCTACAATAACCGCTCCTGTAACCACATGCACGACAGCGATTGATGCATGCTGGAAGTCCTTGTATCATACATGTACCCTTAGGTATGCCACATTCTCGAGCAGACACTTGGACCACTAGAATAAATAATACATATATAGCAGTTATGTTTTGAAAAAAACATCGACATATGTGTCTATCAAAATATATATGAGTGAATTGCGCTTGCATTGTACGATTTGAAGAAAAAAATCGAAAAAAATAAAAGTGAATATGAAGCCAATTTGAATCGGGCATTCGATAGAGCTCTATTCGTTGTGTATAAATCAAATATTTTCCCAACTGTCAGTTTTTTCATTTCAGAAAAAAAATTGAGCTTTATTAAAAAATGCATTATTTCCAAGATCTCTTGACATAACAAAATAAATAATTTTAGCAATATTTTGACAAAATGAAATCACGAAATGGCAGTTAATATATTGTTATTATATATCAATCGAAAGCTTGTGAAAAGGAGAATCTAATGAGCATATGCAGAACTTTGTCAGGACACATACATGCCTATAATAAGAGCGTAAAGGTGCAGATGACACCCTCACTATCACCCCTTCCCTCTTATTTTTAGTTTTTTATTTGATTTAGAAGGTCTTTAGAAAAAAAATTTTTTATCGAAAGATTTCTCCCTCTTTAGTCTATCGAACAGAAAAAGAAAATTTGAATTTGCTTTTAAATCGGGCTTGGAGTAGATTGAATTTAATCTGTCGCGACATTTTTCGAGTAAAATACTATTTTCTCATGAGCGGTACGTGCTTAAGAGCTAAAATTTTTACCACAGATTTACCATATAGTCAGTTAAAAAGGAAAAAAAATTCATGGCCTTAGCTCTTATAGTTACCGAGAAATCAAAGAAACAAAATCCAAAATCTGTCGGGACATTTAGCAAAAAAACAATACCCCTGTCGTCTTATTTTTAGTTTTTTATTTGATCCATAAGGTCGTTCGAAAAAAATTTTTTTTATCAAAAGACTTCTCGCTCTTTACTCTATCGAATAGTAAAAAAGAATTGGCGTTTGCTTTTGCATTGGCTTTAGTAGACTGAATTTAATCTGTCGGGACATAAACTGATCAAAGTGTATGTTTAGCTAGTCTTTGCAAGATTTGATTAGAAAATCAGAACCAAAGCTGTGATCAATTTATATGATGAGAGAGAGGAAAGTCTTAGCTACAAAATGGTTACAATAAATTATTTTTATCTATTCAAAATTGTAGGACAGTAAGAGTGATTTTCGCCGAAGGGTGGGCCAAAAAGGTACTCATTTTGACCTTTCTTGCTTGAAAATTCCATAGCTACCATGGCCAAAAGCCTTGATAGTTTTACAGTAAGTAGGATAGAGCCTAAAGAGTATTTCAAAGAAAAAATTATTAAAATTGGTTGAGTAGAAGTTGAGATATAAGCGTTTTCGTGTTGGAAACACAATCGTACAATGCCAGCGCAATTCACTCATATACTACACAACTGTGCTGTTGGAGCAAGCACAAACAAGACGACAACCAGAAAACGAGACATATTGATGATTTTTCGTTGAGTTTCTTTATTATTACGAGTAGTGAAAAATCACTCGTATTTATATTCCAATAACTGGGAACTAAATTGATGAAGATTAATCACCTAGAAATGAAGTTATAATACGCCTCCCTGTTGAATTTTTTTTATGTGAATTATTAATCGCAACATATTGATACTTTATATTTTGTATTGCGCCGTACCAAAACATATGAAAAACGAAATTGTGAGAATAATGATTATTCAAAAATAGAAACTACTTCATAGTCATATTTTTCGTCATTTTTATATTTTTACTATTTCTTTCTCTGATTTATGTACGATGTATATTAATGCAGAAAAAATTCTGAAGGTTTACTCCAGAGCAAAATATTTGTATACATGTGCAGTGCAGTAAAAGTGCTGCACATTAACATGCAAAGACTCTTGATTTAGAAATAGTTATAAAACTATTGTATTTCTAACATCTATATATTAAGGTTCTCGCTCCAAAATCGATTTCTGGATACAGTATTAAAATTTTCTGTAGGTGTTCAGCTCATAGAAGCACATCTATAAAAAATTTTCACAACTTCAAAAATCGTTCAGGAGATTTACAGAAATCAAGGCGCAAAATACAGGTTCCGAGCGTACAAGATTTCTTCAATATACTTTAAGTTATAGAGCTTGGGCTATTTTTATTTGATAGATAACTCCTTACCACTTCGAATAATGGAAAGATCATTTTAGTTTTTACTTTGTTTCATTTTTCGAGATCCTAAAACCTAAGTTTTCTTGGAAATCTATTGTTTTGTTTGATATTAACGGTCAACTATAAAATTTCTTTTACTCATGTGAAATACTATGCATCTATGTATCGAATAAAGAAGAACGCAATTCACTAGAATCAACTATCTTGAAGGTGTGAAGGAGTGATAGATATCACACTCACCCACACATTCTCAATAGCACATTTGTACATGGCTAAACCTCGATGAAAAATTTTCAGAGTTACGAATTATAATCGAAAAAAAATTTTTTTTTCAGATTTAGGACCGCAGATTTTGGAGTCGTAAGTTCTTATTTCCAGGATCCTACTGAGTATATATGGACTATAGAGAGTGTTATTTAAAATTGTTACACGTATCAGATTCATATGTCAGGGTGTAAGGTTGGGTGTGGGTGTGGGTGAGTGTCGGTTAAGAAATTTACACCTACACCCATACCCCACAATATCAAGCACTACAGAACTTGAATATACTGAAAATTGCACATTTGTTCTCTGTTTATTTCATAGAAATAATAAAAATATGTAAAGTATAGGTTATATAAATTGTAAAGGAGACAGCGATCGCCACCCCCACCACTCCCTAGATTCGCTACTGAGATGTTGGATTATAAATTGAAACTCAAGATGGTATTTTTCGTGAGAATTTGATGTGTTTATACAGGGTACACTTGAATAGCTGTTTTCATCTGCATAGAAAAAATCGAACAGTGAATGAAGAATACTGCACATTATTCACTGTCAGTAGTTGGCTTTTTTCAGGTTTCAAAAAAACCAGCACACAATTAATATCCAGATGAAATAATGCTGAATCATCACATGCTAATTACTATATTGTAGTTCCTTGACATTTTAACAGAAGAAAAATTTTGAAAAATTGCTGTTCAGAGTTGGAAACAACAATGCTGATGCATATTCTGAAATATATTTGTCAGTAACTATAAAAGTCACCAGTAGTGTAGAAATTGAAAACTCCGTTCGATTCGAAAATTTTTCTTTCGCGTTCTCAGCTATTCAACTAGTCGAATATTCGAGTATTCAACTATGCGAGTATTCCAATATTCAACTATTCGAATATGGTACTATATTACAGGATTTGTTCTTTCAACTCTTCCATGTTTTTGCCTTCACCCACATTTTGAGTTCTGTGGCCATGAGATTTTGCCCTCACCCTCATCTCAAGATAGTTGAATAGTTGAATATTCGGTTGAATAGTCGAGAACTCGGAACATTTCTTCGAGTTTTACATGTATGATATACTCAGGTCAAGAAATATGAACTGATTCTAGTCGAAAAGACTATTTCTCTGAATAAGTTCTTGCAAGAAATCAATGAATCCAAGCACCGTAATCATTGGTCTGTGTATAAATTTTTCTTTTCCTTCTAGTGTTGGTTTGCCTTTTTTTTTTCTTGCTTTCACGTATCAAATAACTTACTAGTCACCGTCTCTTCTCTTTGTTTAAACGAAACTTCAATAAAATGACAGTTGGAGAGACTTTGCTGAGCTAAATATTAAAAAAAGTCGCTTTTAATTTTCTCAAATTGGTTTTTTTTGTATTGAATGATTACAGAGTGGCAACATTGTTTCAAACATGATTGGTGTTCTATCGTTTTCTTGTGTATATCATTAATTTTGTTTTACCAAAATAATCTCTTGTGAGTATCGAAGCAGGCTCGATTCAGAAAACACTTTTGGATTGAAAATAAAATGGCGTACCAGTAAACTCATATGCTTAATTGAGTCTTTTTTTACTTATTTAAAACCAGCAAACATGTTCCAAAAGCCAAATATGATTTTCAAACATTTTTTAATACAAATTTTGACAACTGTTTGAATTGTAATTTTATTGTTCTCACTGTTGATCCAAAAACATTAATATATTGAAATCTAAAAATTGTTTAAACTGAATGGATTACATAGAGTCCTTGACACATCAAAAACTACGATAAAAAAGGGGAAAATATACTTTTGATCACCAAAAAAAAGATACAAATGATCACCAAAATTTTTTATTGAGAAATGATCACCAAAAAAAGATACATTTGATCACCAAATTAATTAGTACACAGTGAGCGATGGCGAATTACTGTCATGAGTTATATATAATAGACTTATGATAGATCATATACTTATCGTAAACGTTGATTGATCAATTAAACAAGCTTAAATAAAAAAAGCATAATCTTATTCGGTCTGAATAATTCAATTAACTAAAAAGATTTTTAAAGTGTGTCCTGTCATAAGGAACCATAACATACTAAAAATGTCTAGTAAAGAATGAACATTGTTACACACTGCTAAATCATATGAAGAAGCAAAACACTTTGCAACAACAAAATATAATTCAAGTCAATGAACGTCATTTAAACATTATGTTGTATGGAAATCATCGTGTTGGCTGGTGTCACTACTTGTGTCCTGTACATGTCTAATCGGACTCAAGGAATATAGATGCAAACATTCTATTGAACTAGCTATTATGTTCAACATTTACAAAATTAAAGATAAAACTCATCTTTTACCATTGGAAAAACGAAAAACTCTAGGCCATCCAAAAAAAAAGTTCGCACGGCATTATTGCCATGATTTATTATTAACATTAACTGTTTTTTTTGTGTCAGTTTTGTGTGGAGTATTTTCGTTAGAGTATGTGAGTGCTAGTCATGTACTATCTACTTATTCATGATGAATTTGGTGATCAATTGTATCTTTTTTTGGTGATCAAAAATATTCATACCCATAAAAAAGAGAAACACGCAGACCAAAAGATAGAGTCTCATGATTAATATTTTTAGATGATTTCTGCAATTTATATATTTTTCAGTCGTTCTAAGTTGAACGAATTATGAGAAAAAGTTGATAAAAAAATTGATTGAAACAGTATTTCTTTATTAAAAACATTCCCTGTAAACGTGGTAGTACGTCTTTGGAAGATTATTTAAAAGGGTTTTCATTTATTCTTCGCACAAAAATGCATTTTCGCAGTTATTGAACAATATTAACACGGAACGTGTCATTTTCAAAGAAGTCTTTCGCAGATAGAAACACATTCACTAAAGAAACGTTTTCCATATTGTTGAAATGCACCCTACTCTTATGTATCTTTTGCCTAGTCCTATAGCATGTGCCTTTTTGTAACCAAGAATCTAGTTCTTTTTCCAGACAGATACAAAGTGTTGTTCGAAGTAAGCTCAAAGAAAGGGCACAAATATTATACGAAATTGCATAAAAACTTTCTATGAGAAGGTTTTTCGATATAAATGTCCTCATTAGGAAAATGTCTCAAAAAAAAATGAACAATAGAAGCTACGACAGTGTTAATTCAATACTCAAATTTATCAAATAATACCATTTTGGAATTTAACAATGTGAAGCATTGGGATATGTTCTTGTTTGTGCCCAGGTTCAATTTGCAACTAATAAGGAAGTTCGTATATGACAAAATTTGCATGTAAATATCCGGTGAGAGAGAGAGAGCGATGAGCAAGATCGAAACCGATCGTTTTCATCGAATATTGTATCTCTCCTTATAGAAAATTTATAATTAAACTAAAGGAATGATATTCTATGGATATAATGAAGTCGATGATGAGTCCTGTGATTTATATCTAAGTGATGACAGCAATGAGAATGACTTCAATTTCGATTACGATGAACTAGTCGGTGACTTCGATGAACTTAAACTTT
Source organism: Rotaria sp. Silwood1 (assembly GCA_905250075.1). NCBI lineage: Eukaryota > Metazoa > Rotifera > Eurotatoria > Philodinida > Philodinidae > Rotaria > Rotaria sp. Silwood1. The sequence continues at coordinate 22,612 of CAJNOP010000572.1, read as the reverse complement.
CTGATGGAGATTTGGATGTGTATGCAGAAGAGCTGAATTCAATGAGAAAAAGAACTCGGTCTTCAAAGGATTAATTTGAAAAGAATTTTCTCGTTGCCGCTGTTCTCTTACTCAGCATGAAGAAGTATGACAATAAATATGTTTATCTTTTTACTTTTATTCTTTTCACCAATAGGTCAGTTAGATTATGAATGATGACTACAGACTACATCGATCAATGTATGTTTTTTTTTTTGAACACTCTGATCGTCGAAGAATCTTAATTGAACAACAAATAAAATATTTAGACAAATTAATTTAAAATTTGAACAAGTTGAAAATACGTCTAGACCAATTTATTGCAAGAATGGACAATAATGAAAGCATATCCCGAATGATTAAACGAATAGTTGTTTTAGTTTTGATCATCGCCGGAGCTCCTGGAATGACTTAGAATAACGTTATTCAAGCTCTATTGATTTTGCAAATCATTACATGCAAAAGCTTCTCTACAAGAGGGAAAGATCCACAGCAAATTATGTATTTTCATATACTTATTTGGATATATTTTTATGTAGAGTGCTATTTTTTCTACAATTTACGATTCAGCTCTACGATAAGGACATGGAGTGGTTACAAACAGAAAAAAATTTAAGCACGAGAACTAAAATTCTAACAAATGTATTTATAAATGAGGTTACCAAACATAAGGAAATAAAATATTTGGAACATCATGTTCGTACTTTTTCCAGTCTTCACCATATCTCTTGCTACAATAATCTCCTAATTGGGGTGCAGCTCTTTTCGTAAAATCCCACATATGGCAGATGAATAGCAAAGCTGCTAACCAGTAATTTCCACTTGTCAGAACCAGTCCAGTGCGCCATAGTGTATAGCCCCCATAATTAATATGACGTGCGAGAGAAAATAGACCACCTATATAGAGTTTGCCTTGATTTGCTGACTTATCTTTGAATTGTTTACGCTGAAGTTCCGAAATCAATTCGGTGAAAGTACCTACAATAAACAAAGAAATACCCGCATACTGTGAAATGCCTAATTCGCTTGATGGACTATAGATTAAAGATGATAATGAAGCAAGAGAATTGATCACTGTATTGTAGATACATATGAGTATGACACTAGAATAAGGTACTCTTACTTCCAAAATGTAGGTCATGCTAATAATCTGTTTCAGGGCACAGCCTGCTGCCATAGCGACCAGAACTGTGCCTTTAGGCCCAGCTGGAACGGTGACGATACCACATGTGGAGAGAATTTGATGACCATATCCCTGGAAAAGTAAGAGATATTGTAGATATGGATCAATGGCACGAAGAACTGAGAAGACAAAGCGAGGAAGAGGAGTGGAGCCTTTGTTTGAACGATCAAAGAAATCCGCTTTTTTTGATTGATTTGACATGACAATCTATGATGGAGAAGAATAGTTTTTAATATTATTCGAATACGAAATTACGAACTAATTTTGTATACTGGTAACGACTTTGGTTATGATGGCAGTTATGTTGTTGCTATTACACAACTAATAAACAACATCAACGACGACGATTTACTCGTTCTGTGTATGTCTTTTAATGATGAAAAGAAGGAAAGAAAAAACACTGTTGTAGAATCGTAAGTTATCAAAGCTGTGTTAGAGAAAAATAAATACATAAAAAAAGACTCGTTTCGATAGAAGGCACAAAATAACTCATATATGCATGCGAGCGATAGTTGGCGCCAAGAAAAAGGAAGGAAAAAGTATTACAAATAACTTGGACATGAAAATATTAAGATTTGCAGTTTTAAGAAGAGAAAGAAAGAATTTTCAAAGACTAAAGCTAGCTTTCAATTCGATTTGCATCTACTACTCATTAGCTTAACACATTTGCGACGTGTTTTTTAAATTTTTTGAACTTCTCTCATTCTATACTCCCTTGTTACCCTTTGAATCGTCAATTCTATTTCTAACTCCCTTTTTTCAATGGACTTTGATTTGATGACGCTTTGTTACACATGTGACTATTGATAAAGAAATAACATTAGAAAAAACCCAACTACTTGTTATTCTTTTTCCTCGATTGGAATATTTTACAATAAATTTCGAGAAAGAAGATTTGAAATCAATTAGACCATTTCTATTATCAATATTCATCATTTATCTTCATTATATTTTACATATTCACGTAGAGATTTAACAAAAAAATTGGAAATTTTGATTGAATCAGAGAATCTTCTTCATGATCATACTATAAAAGTTATTAATCGAAAACTGTATTTATCATAATGGGATTTATTTGTTAAACTGATATCTTAAACTTGAATATCACTATTATTCTTTTTTTCGTTAATAAATATGAAATTTGATCTAGAAGCTTATTAGCAGTTAAATGAATATATTTCGTTAAAAAACTGTAGATCTGTTTATTACACTAGATAACAGTCAAAATAACAGAATATTAAATTTTCGTATCAATCAATTTTTTTCATTTTTCACTATAACATAGAATGAACTGTTAGTCACGCTCCATTGAAGAAAACTTATTATTTTATACGAGTGATAATGAATAAATTCTAGTCTTTTTTCGTATCAAAACGTAGTTACTTTTTTGTATCAATCGATAGAAACAACATGTTTATTTGGTTAGTATTTTAAAAGAATTTCAGCATTGTACATAGGCTTCGCTTTCTGTTATTCATTCGACACGTATTTCTTTCTGTCATCTTATGGTCGAACACATTTTTGTCTTTCCACTTTTCTATTTGTACGCAATTTATTAAAATCAAATATTTTACATTATTCAACATGGAACAGTTGAAACAGTGACAAACTAATAGTCTTGAAGATTCTGATAATACCAAAAGAAAACAGTTGTATGGTAAATATCAAACTGAGTATTTACTGTCATCATTCCATTTTTTTTGCGAAAAACAATCGATACCAATTGGTCACTTTCTATATATTTTTCTTTCAGTATTTAATCTTTTATTTTTTAGTTTCTATAAACAATCTTCTATACTCATTTCGAAGATTTATCAAATGAATATCAATTTCTGTATTATTCGAATCTGCCAAGAAACAACGAATTACATTTCCAACTGAATTGAATTGAACTATTTTGACATACATATTTCTTCGGTTAGTAATCTTCAAATCTTACGTCATTCTACTAGTCATCACATAACATATTTAGATGCTTACCGATGGCTAAATTTGATGCTGTCTCATATGCCAAAGTGAAGTATTTTTGATCTTGAATATATCTATTCTGCACACTCTGATGAAAATGTCATATCTACCTATGATATTCTAATCAAAAATTCATATATTCATCTTGGATCGAACAACAATGGTTTTTTCTACTCAACATTCTTGTAGAGAAAAGAGAAAGATGATATCATTTTCTATCCAACCAAACCATGTAAGTAAAATAAATAAATTTATTCATTATAATCTATGCTTTAATATTTTTACTTTTAGGAGAAAATATTTTATATTAGAAGAAATATTACATGCTACTATTGTTATCTGTAACGACGATATAGGATTACGATAGAAATTACGTTCTGTACTGCTTTTTACTATATCTGAGACAAGAAAATTTGGTTTTCTTGAAAAGAAGAGTGATGCTTCGGAAAAGATGCTATAATATCTTTTATTACTTTTTTCTTTTTCATACTCCTGTTCGAAATTGAATCATATAACACACTCTAGAAGAACATTTTGAAAAGCAAAATATCTTGTTTATTTTGATATTTTTTCAAATTCAGCGAAAACAGCATTATGATCGGTCGCTCCTTCTGTGTCAATAATCGAACATTTGGTCAAATTCCAATGATGATTAATACGAGGATGTATATAAATATAATCAATTCGTGTTCCATATGGACATGTTGCTACTTGTTCATTCTTCAATGTTGGATTTATCTTTTTAAAAGCATCTTGATAATTCGATTCATGTGTTATTAATTGAGTTAAATCAAAACGAGGTTTTTCCCAATTAGATTTTTCACGTCTTTCAACAACAATATTACGATAATAATCATCTGAATAATCTTCTCTTGTCAATGCATTCATATCACCCATTAGTATATCAATATTATGTTCATATGGATTAAATTCTTTAATTTGTTTTAATCGATAATCTTCATCTAAATAATCTAAATGTGTTACAGCAAATGTTACATTTTCAATAGCATCTAAACAACATTGAAGTATAGATCTAAAACCACCCACACAACAAAAACTTGTTTCCTGAACAGAATAACATCGAATTGGATATCGAGAAGCAATACCATTACAAAAAGTTGCATTAGATGGTCCATATACAGAAAAAGGTAAAGAAAGACGTTGAGAAAATTCTTTCCATTTATCATTATTTTGAATTTCTTGAACGGCGATTATATCGAGATTGAATGGTTCAAGAATTGATATTAATTCAGAAATATTACTTGACATACTAGGAGATCTTTCAAAAGAATGTACATTGATTGTTGCTAAACGGAATGTTGTCATTATGTATGAAGAAGTCAAATGAATCGTGTACTTTACTTTTGTTCTCTGCATTTGATATAATCATTTTGAATCTTTTCGTCTTATCATACTATCTCTTAAAAACCATGTTAAATTATTCTTCTTAACATTCAACAAAAAATTTCTTTTTCATTTCTGAACTTCTTATGAATTCGGTTCATCATGTCAACCTTAAAACAAAATATCATGAAACATCTAGACGATTTGTTAGTGACGTAACCAAGGAGTAGCTGGGGAGCTGAGCCTCCACTGAATGAAGCCTCACCAGCTAAACTCTTCTACGATCTCTACTACCGACATATTGCTCGATCGTTTGAACTCTCCGCCGTCAAAATCCTGGCTAGGCCACTACGATTTACAGACTCGAATAATGCTTTGAAAGTAAAGACTTGAACAGATGAACTGTCTATCATTCTATTTTACTGGCCTTTTTTTAGTTATTATACAAATCGAAATATAGTTTAATAATCGACTGATTATGGATAAATTGTAGTCTAAGGACATTATTATGCACGATCAAAGTAACCGAACAATATGAAAATTACTTTGTAGTTAAAATAGTTTTCGGAAAATTTTTAATAAAAAAACAAATTACAATCAGATGAAATCCATTCAAGGATAACGATCTTCGAGCATTGTTTTGTGTTGATGTACTTGTAGACATTGTTGATATTGTCAATATTACTGTTGTTGTTTGCAATGTTGAAGTACTGCTAGTCGTTATGATTTGAGTTGTAGTGATGGTTACTGTTGTTATTGTTGATATTGAAGTAGTTGTTAGAGAAAGTGTACTACAATGTTTTATTGTAATATCATCAAGAACCACTGAGACTACTACTGGTGGTTGTTGATAAACCGTAAAATAAAAAGATTCGATACATACAACATTGGGTACGGGCAATATAATAACTTGCCATCCTTGGCCATCATCCGACGATATATGCCACAAAGATGAACCGTGACAACCACCTACTGTTTTTGTTGGCAAGTTGATTTGATATGACACATATACCAGATTTCTTTTCTATAGCACATTATTGAACTCTGTCAATTGAAGTGAAACAAACAAGCAAGATCCGTATTATTAAATGATAGTGCACGTCGGAAAGTGAATAGGAAAGATAGTAGTTGACGCATCAGCTTGAAAACTGATGTCATATTCCCCATGATTATACGGAAAGGTAAGAGAAACACAACATTTCTCAGCTGATATTGTTTGATTGCACTGATTAGGAAGAATATTGAATGGTGTCATTAAATTATACGTATAGCCACAATTTATCATACCTTTGAAGAGTATTACATAATGACAACACTAAAATGAAAGTTGTATATAAACACATCATACAAAAGAGTACAAATGTTATACTGTTTTGTAAGACGTGATTGTAAGGTATGCGATTTACTTCGATTATTCTATGTCACAAAGTCATATAATGATGCTTATGAATCAGACCTATAGTTTATAAATGACTTTTTAAAAAGATATTTCTCATGAAATGTATGAATAATACAAGAATCTATTTGGGTTAATCCACGGGTATCCAATGACTTTTTGTGTAAACGCTCTAAAAAACGCTGTTGGTCAAAAAAAAAAGACAGCTTCTCTGATGAAAACTTGAAGTTCCAGGTCGTTTTTTCGAAACATGTACACGTTTATTCCAGATAATCGACAATGATCGAGTTTTTCTAATTTTTCTAAATTTAGAGTAATAGAAAAAGGGATTCTATTCAATACACTTTCACTGACTCAATAAATATGCCAATAATCACATTGATAAACGATTGACGTGAGTGATCACTGAGTATCTATTACTGCAAAACAAACTTTATCTGAAAAGTCAAAGTAGTTTTCTATTAAAAAAGCCGAAAAAGGTCAAAAAAGATGGAAAGGTTCCCAGGACGATTGATCCAACAACCGGTCCTGTCAGATTCTGTATGGCTTCCATCAGAATTCGGGTGACGGAATCGCTCACGAACTCGTAGGGTCGGATTTGATCGGAAACCTTAAAAGATCCCACACAAATGATCACTGAACGATTCTGTGACACCGATTCTCATCGAATTTATCCACCTAAATTGACAGCCCTAATTGAGAAAGTTTAATACAAACTGAAATACTTGAGGTAAATTGAGTCAATGGGTTGTGGGTGTGAATAATCGTTCTAGTCTACACCAACACCCACCCCTTAATTCTGTGAGTGTGGGTGTGGGCGTTAATCATCTCTTTTTCGACACAGAGATATGCGCATCCACAACCCTATATATAACGAATAACAAAGTGAAACGAAATTCTATCAGAATTCGTGATAAGATCATGTTAATATGAAAAGAATGGCGAGATGTTGATAATGATAAATGTGTAAATACAGAATTCTTAAATTCTATCATTCCTCAGAGCAACTGAATCATGATGATAAAAGGCTTTTATTCGAATAAATATTTTTGTTTCTAAGTGAATTTATTTGATTATCGAATAACATTCAAAATATGTCAATATTTTTGTTATTTGTCAGATATGATTAACTTGTATGGTTAGGTACAATGCATCTTCGACGAAAAATCAACCATTGTCGCACCTTCAAACAAGCATGTAGACTATGCCAAATAAAAAGTTTTAAACCAACTGTTAATCCACCATACAAGCCTAAAAATGTTGTAAATATGTAGAGAAAATTGTTTCTTCTTACAAAAGTATATGCACACATCGATGGTGTACAAACTGAGAAATAACTTGAATAATTAGTTTCATGTTGCCATGCTTCTATAAACAATTCATCAATTAATGTATCCACGAGTACTGATGATATTGGATTGAAACGAGAATACATGGAAATGTTGAGAAATGATGTAATATTATATATCATATTACTGAAGTTAGATAATTTCTGTAAACATGTTAAGTCATAGAGACATTCTAATGTCGAAAGACGTAAATCATAAATAGATAAACAACCAATAACAAAACCTATAAAAAGATTAAAAAATTTTCCTAGGATAAATCATCATATTTTGTGTTTATTTTAGTTATTTACAATTTAAAACGAAACAGTTGCAAATATTTTTTTCTTCATTATGAAAGAGAGGTGGTTGATAGTAACAAATGAATACTCGTAGAATATGCTTCACTTGATATTTTTCCAAATCCATCTCAAATGCTAGCGTCAAAATGAAAATATCTTGAAAATAAATTTTAAAACTAGCTTTGATAATTCTATGAACTGTTGAAAGCAATTATCAAGATATTGATTGTCTGATATGGTGATGAATATGAGATTTAATTAGACGTAGAATTCTACTCGTCTCTTGATTGAAAATATTTTATAATAGGAAAAAAGGTTTTTCGCTAGACAAGTGTAAGATCATTTCCGCTTGTAATGAGTGAAATTTTTCGGATATCGATTTCATTCGAGAGAAGAAATTTTCAGAAATGAATGATATTACATTTGAAATGCTTCTTCAATACTCGATTTTTTATGTACATAGTTGGTAGAGAGTTGCGCGTAGTTTTCTGACGGGGAGAATTCGAACTCGATCAAATTCGGGTTCAGTTGCAAGTCCAAAAATCTTTAGCCCAACGGGTTCTAGTTGCGCATCATCAATCATTATTATAAATAGAAATTATACCTGACAACATTACTGTCTTGTTATAACGTGGCTGCACATGAACATGAAGTATTAGTACTGTTGTATGTTATTGGATCTGTTGTCATCAAATAATACTCATTATATGATGATAAATGAAGATTCCAATTTTGTTAAGAATATATTATGTAATTGATTAGCATAAAGCATATCTATGATATAATTATGAATTTGTCGAAAATTGACTGGTGCTTGATTAATAAAATTCTCAATAATAGAATCAATTTGAATTTGAAAAGAATGACGAGTTAATAATTCTACATTTATAAATTGTTCTGAATAAAATACTTTAATTTTTTGTTCAATCATAATTTTTGCAAGAGAACAAAGTGATACTAAAATATTAAAATGTAAACTTAATATTTTCATATCGACATAATAATAATAACTTTCAAGTGATTCATTGTCCCATAATAATTGAATGAAATTTGATGAAATAAAAACACTTGAACATATTTGATGATAAACAATTGGTTTAATAGAAATAAATTTAGAATATTGAATGGATATTCGAGAACATGGACATAATTCTGTTGGAGATGATACTTTTATGGATTGTATTTGTGAATTTAATCCAGTAAAAGTTACTATAATTATAATGGCTAAGATGAAACAAAATGATATACAATCGAGTAGCTATTTGTTGACGTCGTATAATTGAAATTTCATCTGTTGTTTGTGATATTTCTTGTAAATGAGTATTCTTCATCTTCCGATAGAAGTTAATTGTTCGAATAAACCGTTGAAGTTGAGTAAGATAAAGTGCTATTTTCTGACGAATACCTTAGAATATGAAGAAAAACAAAACAAAATGGTTTTTTTCTTTATGAATAATTAGCAATTCAAGATATTAAGTAGATGAACTCAAAAAATCTTGAGGGTGTGGGTGTGGTTGGGTGACGGTTAATAAATTTACATTCACACCCACACCCTCAATTGCACTTGTACGAGTCTTGACTCGCTAATGAAAGCATCATCAAATTGCATATCTCTTCACTGTTTTATGAAGTTTCTATTGCATAATATTCATTCTTACCTCCTATTTCGACGACCATTTCCCTTGGCACACATGTTTGAAATCTACGACATTGACGATATATTCTCCGAAGTAATATTACAATAGGAGGAATCAATATTCGAAGTACAGTAGAAAGACCACCAACTATACCGAGTAGAGTTGCAATAATATACGCTCTATTAAAACGTTCTTCATAAGTATAAAAGCATTGATTTGGTGCACATTGATTATAATAAAAACTAAAATTAGTAGAATTTGTCCAATATTCTATAAATACTTAGGGCAATCCAAAAGTAGTGTCGTCAAGGTCTTATTTCCTAATAGTACGCAAAAAAAAATTTCTTTTTCTTATAAATAGATAGAGCTTGTTTCACTCTATCTTTCTATGCTATTTGATCATACTTCAACTAATATCATAATATTAAATTATCTATAAAATCTATTTCGGCTGGTTATGTGCTGGTTGTATTCAGACTAATTCTAAAAACTAAGGGTAAGTATTTTTTGAATAAATTTTGATAGAAACAAAATAGAGAGCTGCGGTTTTCACTACTGCAAAGAGGAGATGAAGATGCATCGAATCATATGTTCCAGAGTTTTATTATATGTTTTTTGTAAGCTTTTCAATTGACCTTTTTAAGAGCCACCTATCTAGCAAGTTGTTTACAATGAATTTTCAGTTATCAAGTGTAAATTCAGATCCTTAATTCGAGATCTACCAAGTGCGAAAGACTGTGATGAATCATATGTGTTCTACTCGAGCGTGTAATACGATTTTCTTCGAAATCTGTCAAAACAATGGCTATTTTTTTGCTTTTTCGTTTTTTCATAAAAATCTATTTTTCCAACAGTTAGAAAATTAAATTTAAAAAACTTAAGAAGTCATATTATCAAAACCTATAATATACGATTCGATGCATCTTCATCTACTCTTTCCAGTAGCGAAAACCGCAGCTCTCTATCTTGTTTCTATCAAAAGTTATTCAAAAAATACTTATCAGTATTCATATAACCAGCATATAACCAGCCAAAATAGGTTTTATAAATAATTTAATATTATGATATTAGTTGAAGTATGATCAAATAGCATAGAAAGATAGAGTGAAACAAGCTCTATCTATTCATAAGAAAAAGAAATTTTTTTTTGCGTACTATTAGGAAATAAGACCTTGACGACACTACTTTTGGATTGCCCTAAGTAGAAATAAATTTTTGTTTGAAATATTTTACGTCAAAAGTTTTACCAACACTTGAAGTTTGATCTTAATCGAAGCTCAATATTGTAAAGCACCGTTGTCGTCATTTTAATACTGACGTGTTGAACATAGGAAAATGTAATTATTATTCTTTTTCTTTTAGATTTTCTCGCACTGATATGGTGAGGAAGTCCAACTAGAGCCCATCGAGTAGAATCGGGATCTGGATAGAAGAATCTTTTTTGACCGGATCCAAAAATATTAGACCCGACAAGCTTTACATCACGATTGCTGCATGTTGCAGCGCAAATGAATCTATACACGAATGTGTTTACGAACAATTTTGTATTACACAAAAACCTAATTTCTACCGTTGACACAGTTTGTGTCATATATGAAATTATCTGTTGGTGGACGCTAGGACAACTTGTCGCGTGTTTTTGAATGAGGGTATGATTGTTGAGTGGAGTGTGAAACTTTTATGTAAAGTCACCAATACCCTAATCAGAACGATTTTGTGCACAATACAATCATCATCCGCATATCGTTATACACGAACATACTGAAAAAGAGCTACTGTAAGAACCAAAAAGCGTGTTGTATACGCTAGGAAACTTGAAAGTTTTCGTACATGATATGGAATTTTAAAAGGGTTTCGCAAATCGCAAAAAATTTTGAACGTTTTTTTTTTTTGAAGGATTTATAGGAAATATTCGAAACAGTTAAAAATTTTCTTAGAATCTTGACAAGTCTTGAGGGTAATTTCTCAGTGAAAAATATTGACCAAAAGAAAAAAGGTACAGAACGCGTTTTGATTCAAAATAATGAATAACGAGTTCTACTGTTTTATGAAAATCTTCTCACCATTGCAAGGAATAGAAAACTTTCTATTCCTTGAAATTCCTTTCTGGTGAATTATTTATACGAAAATAAGGAGAAAAAGAAATTCTTTTCTGTGAAAATCTGTATTCTTTATACTCTTTAGACATAGGCAGATAACTCGACTTTATTTTACTCTGAAAAATAGGCTTTAAAATCTAAAATAGTGTTTCTCAAGTATAAAAACTCGAAACCTTTCCTATGAAATATCTCTGAAATTCGTAAGATGAGAAAAGGTCTGGTATGAAAAATATAAAACCGTTCAAGTTTGGTAGGAACTCTCACACAATTCGTAGTAAACTCCAAGGAATCTGTCCAAAACTCTAAAGCCTTCTGATCAAACTGGAATAGTTTTGTATCTATTGTGTCGAACTTTTTTTTTTCATCGTACGGATCTTAGACAATTGTCATATCAAAGACGTAGTCAGTGTCAGCAGGAAGAAATATTTTAGATTTCGAAGCTACTACAGAACGTAAAAGAGGTTCGTTATTAAACTAATCTTTTTTTTTAGAGTGTAAAGTACAATCAAAATGAAGAAAATACATGATGCAGTAGTGCCAGGATTACGTAACTATAGGAGAGAATAGAGTAAAAATTAAAAAGACTTAAATTCCACATCTATAATACTCTTTTCTTGACTGTGCGGAATTGATTTTGTCTATCGTACATTGTACTCTCTATTGTGTATTTATATCTCTGATATCTAACATATTTGAGTAATAACTAATAAAATAAATATAATATTTTCCTTATCAAATACCTGCTGTTGAAATTGTTGAATAAATTGCGATGTTTGTGTGTCAAATGTAGTTTTTGGTAAAACTTTATTATTAACAAATTGTAAACTATTAAAAACAGCAAGTTCATTTGTTACTGCTTCCATTGACAGGTTGCATAATTTTTGAAGCATAGAGAATGTTGTAGAAGTTCTAATACGAAAATCTCGACTGTTGGTAAAACTATTGATGCTAATAAGGTTTCATATATATGATTGATGAATAAGATACAGATAGACGAGTACATGGACATGTAAGTGTTGAAGAATATTGCTTGTATAGTCGTTCATATTTATTCATTGACGGTTGATAAACAGTATTCATTTGAATATAAACTGTAAGCAATGAATAGAAAACTAACACGAGTACTCCAATAATGAATGATAAAATAAAAATATGTGTTGAATAAATTCCATCAATGATATCAGATAACAATGGAAACATATTTAATATAAGACATTTCTGATAAATTTTATTTATATAAAAACTAAACCATTGCTTGAAATCTATAAAACGAAATATATTAGTAGTCAAATAAAGTAGAAACTCACTTTGATTTCTCTCATTTGTATTCTGAACATTTTTCCAATTTTGAATTCTTCGTATGAATATGACTAATGCCAATATAGAAAAATACAAAATCGTCTCTAGACCTCCAAAGAGACTTACGATAGTAACAATGATATAAAATAAATTGAATCATCGATTATACGAATATGTACATCAATGTGGAGAACACATATGAAAATAACCAGTAAAATTGATCACTAGATTCCATGATTCAATAAATAATTGATCAAATAAATTATTTACTGTTGTATTTTGTTCGAAACGAGATGATAAAACTGGTTTGACTAATGAAAAACCTTTCATAAATATTTGAATTTGATCAATACATGATTGATTATAGAAACATTCTAATTTTGATGCCAATATAGAATTATATGGTAAACATCCAACCATAATACCAGGTATTGTTAATAATAATCGTGCATCATTAGGCAAACTACCGAACAACAATGGTACTTGTAGGCCTACACGTTCTGTCACATTGTAAATACCAGCTTGATGTACACAATTGTTATTTAGTGAACAAGTACATGTTTTATTTCCATTTGTATATTCAGATATGAAGAAAATACTAACTTCAGATCCAGGTACAGTATTAATATAATAGTTCGTAGGCAATCCTGAAATGATTCGATTTTGAAAAATATTAAACCAAAGAAAATCATTTATATGTTTGATATATGCCATAGTTGTTGCTTTTAATTGTTCAATTAGTGCTTCTATTTGAACATTGAATATATCATGAAATAAAGCTTTATTAGTGAATATATATTTTCTAGTAAATTCTTCTAAAGCATCAGATACCATTTGTTTAACTGTTCGACATAGTAAACTAATTATTTGAAAATGAAATGCTGCCATAATACGATAATCTAATGGATAATAATTACTCATATTATATTCAATTACAGATGAAATAAATGTTTGATTCACAAATTGACTTGTACATATTGGATGATAAGTTGTGTTGAATGACAGAAATTGATCATGTTGAATTGAACTTCGTGTACATGAACATGAAAGTGTTGTTGGAGATTTAATAGATAATTTTTCAAAATTATTTTCATTTGGTGATTGAATAATTACAGTAATTATACGAACACTATAACTGGTGAAAACAACAACAATGCTGAGACTAATGATCAATAAAGAAAGAAATATTTTTGTTGCACGTTATTGTTCTTCAAGAGTTAGTTCTTCATTATCATCGAAAAGATTTATATTCCCTAGACTGAAAGGCTAGGGTCTAGAAACCGAAATTCACCTGTGTCTGTCTGTCTGTCGGTAACGCGGTCAAAATGGTCATTTTTTTGGCACAAGTGACCATTTTTTTGGCACAAACGACCATATTTTTACTAAAATTAACTTGGTAACTATGGCACAAACGGTCATTTCTTTGGTACAAACGACCACGTAACTATGGCACAGGTGACCATATAACAACCATGGTACAAACAACTATTCCGGTAACTATGGTACAAATGACCATCTAAAGACTGAAGTAAATGAACCCATAATAATCATGTGTAAAATGTCAATGGAATAACTATAATTCGGGTAGCGGTGTAAAACGGCTTACAAAAGCATTTAATTAGTGAGAGCCAGACGAAATGAGCAGTTTGAATTTAAAGAAATCGTTTAAATTAATCATTATTGTAGGATTGATTGTGCAATGTTGTATCAATGAATATCTAATTTATTAATAGGTTAGAATTAATGCCCGAATTTAAGCATAGTCCATTCAAAACTTTTCGAGAAAATAATATTAGAAAGAGTAAAGGATTACGCTGAAAACTAAGAGCCTAATTCCAGTAGAACAATAAGGTCTTTGCTCTGGTTGTCAACCATCTACAAGAGTTCCATCTATTTATCAAGAGGTAGTAGACATATATATTAGCAAATGTTACAAAAATTCGTAATATGTGTGGGTTATCAAAAGGCATACGAAAACTTATGGCATAAGGGTCTTTTGGAAAAAAAACAAACCAAAAGTGTTTTGTACACCTGTTGTATTATCTCAAGGAAGTACTTTAAGTCCACGTTGTTCATTACTCACCACTGTGATCTCATAGCTAATATAAAGCCGCACTCCAGCCATATGTTTGCAGATTAATTTATGTAAAACTGTAGTGCAAATGTTTCACTCCTGAACAAGACAACCAGTAGGTAATATTTTCATTAAAGATTTCAAAGTTGAATCAGTTAAACAATTCAAACATCTAGATTTTACTTGAAAGAACAAAATGTCAGTGAAACTAATGATTGATAAATCACTTGAGAAGGGTATGGAATAGTGTGAAAGTCGAATTATAGACGAAAATAGCACCCACAAGCAGACCGTCTATCTTGAGAGTGAGGGTGTGGATGTCGTGAAAGAAATTACTGTCATCCTCACCTACAACCATATGCTGAGAATAGCATATACTAATTTTTCAATCGGGGAATCTTTGCGGCAAAGATTGAACTGACTCCTCTTTGTGATAGCGATATGAAATCTCTTATTGCAAGACTCTATTCCATTACACGAAACTTAGATCAGTTTTGTTCTTTTTTCACGATCTCAATCAAAGAAAAATATATAAATCTGTTTAAGATTTTGGTTATAGAGACAAAATTTTAATATCATGCGTACCGAACTGTTTTTGAATATGATCTGAAACCTATGGTCTATATCCTTGCCTATAAATTTTCAACACTTCGTCACTATAATGAAACTTTTTTCATCGTTAATATTAGTATTGTAGTTCGAACTGAACAAGATTATAGATCTATATTCAAGTATTAATACTTATCAGTGAATAAAATAATGATGAGATCAAATATTGATCATTGTACGTTGTGTCTAACTTATCAAACTTTTCAATATTTCATTTTCGCTTTAGTATTTTATCATTTGATCGGATCTTATGTTTAGTCGAATAAAAGTAGATTGATTCGAGAAGAAGTTTCATTAATCTTTTCATCTCATGTTATTGCAACATCTTGATACGTATAGTATGCTGCTTAGTTTCTTTAATTTTTGAAATGGAAAATGACGTCAAAGCTACTGTTCACTAATGTAAGTATCTGAACAAGCAAAATAGATGATAGAAATTGCCTAGAGAGGTAATGAACATCGATATAATAAAGCAGTGCACAGTAGGATAATGCTTCATCCACAACTATATCAAGAATTGTTATTAGCTAAAATATGAATACACAAAAAACTAATCTAACTACTCTAAGTAGGACTTCTATCGAAAACTTTTACAGCATCTTTTTTGTATCTAGTCGATTTAGAACTAAACTGGAAACGTTACTACAAAATTTAAAGAGTTTATGGACTAAGATATTCTACAAATATATTGCAGGATTAAGTTGAGTAAATATTCATAGAGGAGATTAAAGACTATGAAAATTTTCCAAACTCCAGAGGACTATTGACAGTGATCATGTTGAACGTCTGGCTACACAGATAGAATTTGATTAGTTTTCATCCCTTTTGTTGATGAAAGATGTATGACTTCAACACTTATATAAATAGAACTATATATTATTATTATGTGCTGAAAATAAGAAAACAGAATTATGATATTTTATTTAACTGTTAGTTTTTGAAATCTGAATATTGTCTTTGAGATTTTATTCTTAGAAAAATACATCAGCATATTTTAAAACATATACATAGAAAAATGATGAATTCTTTTTAACAGGTAAACTTATCTCTTTTGTTTTGTGCATTCTTGCAGTATCCATCCGGTTGAAAATTTCTGTTGGACAGATAAAAAAAAATATGTCTAAAATTTAGTAGTTGCTTATAAATTATTTCTTTTTTCTATACATTCGAAACTGAGAGTACGAGAACTGATCTTAAGAAAAATCCACACTCATATTTACATCTTCGTCCTCCAAAGATGAAATGAGACAGAAACAACTTCATCTTTTAACTAAAATATATCGTTTTTCGGCACTGAAAATTTGATCATTACAAACCTTTGTTGACTTCGAAGGCAAAGATTATAGTTATAGAAAAAGGTATCTTGTATAAATTGTAGAGGTTTTTATAATGCATCTTGTGGTATATTTTTTCGTTTTCCTCATACAGCATGTCAATTTGTGATGAAATCGAATGCTAAGGTGAAGCATTTATTATGGCATACTCGTTACATTTTGTCTTTTTAACTTTATCAACGCTTCAAATTTCCGATAATCAGAATCATCGTATAATTTATCAAGATATGAGCTTCAAATTTTCTTGAACAAGCTGCTATTTTTTCTAGGATGCTTCTTTTATTATTATATGGAAGTGATATATTCTTATTGGAGGCATATGAAAGAGAATCAACACGTCTCATAAATCAGATTACAACAAGCGATTTTCTCAAAATCCTAGAAACAAATCATAGTATTGTCTGGATCAATACAAAGGTAACCAATAACTCTCTATAATATGGACTAAAGAATACTCTACTTTATCTCTGCAATAATCGAAAAAAAAAATATTTATACACAGGAATGGATCGAAGAAAATTTTAATAGTATGTGCCTCGAGAAAGAGTCTTCCGACTTTGCAGACTCCTCGATACAGAGAACTCTAGTCAAATTATGGAGACTATCTCTAGATGATGTTTGAGAGTGGATGTATCTGTTTCTAGAACTAATTATTATGAAGATTTCAATGAGATAGAATTAAAGGTTAACTTTTCGAGATCTACAAATAAGACGATGCTGAAAAGCTCAGTTTACATAATGAGATTTTTCAATTTGCTACGAAACTTAAGATAATTATTTACATAACAATCCTTGAAATTTTTTTTGTAAACATTTCATAAATATTTCAGCGAAGACGTCACACAAGAAATACAAATCCAGAAACAAACTTTGCACACCATCAGAGATTCAGCACATGATATAAAAAGCTATACATTAATTTACGAAACTAAGGTAATTTATGAAACTATTAGAGATTAAGTGCAAGAAGTACGAAACTAGAAACCAATTCTTCACGTGAGTCTTTGATTTAGTATATAGTGTACGAGACCATGTATAAAAGTATGAAACCATAAGAGGTTTGCTGCAATATATACGAGACTATAAACTGATTTATAACACGATTGAAAATTTAATGTAAAATACATGAACCCATAATAATAATCCCGAAAACTAAGAAAAGTTTAATATATACTATGCGAAAATATAAATTAAGTGACGAAACTATCAGAGATTGGGTGAATTGTCTGCGAAACCACAAAGCAGTTTACAAAAAAAAAAAAACATATCAGAAATTTAGCCTATGGATATGCGAAACTTCGAATTAATGTAACGGTCTCTCAAAAGGTTACGCTTATAAATTTCAAAACTTCATTGAATCTTTCAAACTGAAAACAGGTCTACTATGACAATTATGAGACAAATTTCAATCTATTGACCTAAATAAGAATTGGAAAAAAATGGATTTTTTTAAAGAATCAATTCTATTAAGTCGATAGTGGGCTTTCTTTCTATACAAATCTCGTGTCAAAATTAGCGTCCAAAGAGTAAATATTCTATGAGTTAGATATTTTCTTAGAAAAAGAAGAAAAACAAATCACAAAGATGCTGTCACAACTGATCTTCAATGAATCAAATTAAAAGAATTTTTTTATTATAGTTTGACATTTTTCTGAATCATTTATATAGTTGTACTATGCAAGTGAAGTAGTATCATGTACTTTCATCACTATTTTCACTGTATAAAAGGCTTAGGTAGAACCATCAAAGGTAGGAACTCAGAATTTTGCTTGAAACGAAGTTTGTACTGAGTATGTCATTTAATATATATTCTTAACTTTGTTTAAGATAATGCTCGAGTTTTTATAAAATGGACGCGTCCAATTTTCTTATCACATTTTCATTAATAGAAAATTTATTTTTGGAATTGACTATCATATCCCATTTTTTCGATAGTTGATTTTTTTTTCAAATGTTATTTCTCGATTGGACAGATACAATTTGGTAAATTTTCTTAGCTGAAGATGAATGACCGAAAAATAA
Organism: Rotaria sp. Silwood1; assembly: GCA_905250075.1. NCBI lineage: Eukaryota > Metazoa > Rotifera > Eurotatoria > Philodinida > Philodinidae > Rotaria > Rotaria sp. Silwood1. The sequence goes on along the minus strand of CAJNOP010000572.1, from coordinate 4,002 downwards.
TAACGCATTTTTGCACAGATAATGAATTGAACTTATGTGAATATATACGCAATATTTTGACTCTTTGTATTTTTATCAACTTTACAAAGAGGAACAAATATTTGTTTGACTATGTAAAACTAACTTTTCGCTTAAGCTATTGAAAAAAGTGATATTTATTGTCAATCTAATTTAGATATACGAACAATGCTTGATCATTCGTCGTTGTATTTATCTTTGAATGAATATTGTCCTGTCTATCCATTCGATCTAACAGAGTATATCTCTACTTATTTGTTTTGTTCTTTCTTCATATGATCTACTGCAGTCTTGCAGAAATAGAACTTTTTGAAGATAATGTTTACTTCTGTAAAGCATTTTCTTTTCTTTTTTTATACTATTAGAATAATGCCTTCTCTTACGACTTTTAGTATCAAGACGAGATCGAGTGTGAATATGAGTCATGAATTACGTATCATGATTTTCAGGTGAGATATAATTGAGTTACTTCTTGTCTTATTGTGGAGCACATGGTTGGAGGATACAACGTTTATGTTGAAATATAAATTTTAGTCGAAAAGAAGTACCAAAAACACAACTCTCTTTATAGAAGTCAATATCATATTCTGATTTTTTTTCTACTTAAAGCCAATATTTGAGTTCATTATTACACCCCTCATAGTCGTTTTACATGTAAGATTTTATGTCTCTGTTTCTAATAGAGGTATTGACTTCATTAGTCAACATGATAGACAACTTCGTCATAGGCGTTTGCCTAAAACTGAAGCTAGAAAAAAGAAGTAAAACGTAATACTGATATATATAGTAACATTGCACAAATTGGTTTCGTTTTGTCATCAAGCATCATCCGTCCACGTTTTCATTTCACTATCAACTGTATTGACTAGATTAGGTGAAATATTATAGAAAAATACCAAAACAAATAGTGAGGAAAAAGTTTGATTTAACTGTATTTTGATATTGACAAAGAGTCGTCATCGAAAACCGAATAAGATTCTAACATATTAGATCTATTAATATAGAACTAGATGATATGAATGATTGCATCTTGTTAAATATCAGTAATGCTCATCAACTGGCTTTTATTTTTCTAGTCTGCTTGGAGTCTAACTCAAACTAAAATTACATAAATGAAATGACTGACACAATATACATCAATCAACTCTTCATCAACGCATACAATTATGAATGCTTATATATAAATAAAAGAGAATATCGAAAACTGTAGCGCGTCTTTCTATAAAAAAACAGCTTATCAATATATAAGCTCAATAACCTAAATGGTCTATGCAAGGTAGCCTCTATATCGATGTAGCTATCGTTCAAATTGGCATCCATATCCATGAAAATATTTCCACTCCACATACAGACGCCTTGACCATTCACAAATCTAGCAAAAAGATTTGAGAGAATGGATTTATTATTGAAATTGAACAATTCTGTTTATTAAAATAACTATTGCAAGCAAGAATAGATACTTAAAAAAGCATAAGAATCAAAATATCTATTTTATTGAGATCGTCAATATAATTCTGAAGTAGATAAGATAATCGTATCGTTTGCTCCACCAGTAACTAATACTCTACCATTTGCTAATACGATTGCTGTGTGAAACCAGCGTGGAAAATTCATACTAGCAGTGGTTGTCCATGTTCCTGTTAATGGATCATATAATTCTGCACTATCTAAGGTTGATGCACCAGTTGCTCCACCAGTAACTAGTACTTGACCATTCGTTAATAAGGATCCTGTGTGTGCATTGCGTCCATAATTCATGCTACCAGTCACTGCCCACGTTTCTGTTAATGGATCATATAATTCTGCACTAGCTAGAACTGATTCGCCAGTCCATCCACCAGCAACTAGCACTTTACCATTTGTTAATAAGCATAGTATGTGCGCACTTCGTGCATCACGCATACTACCAGTCATTGTCCATGTTCCTGTTAAGGGATCGTACAATTCTGCACTATTTAAAGGTGAATGGCCGTCCCATCCACCGGCAACCAACACCTTACCATTTGTTAATACGGATGCTGTGTGGCGGCAGCGTGCAATATTAATGCTACCAGTCGTTGTCCATATTTTTGTTAATGGATTATACAATTCTGAGCTATTTAGGACTGATGTTTCATTATATCCTCCAGTAACTAATACTTCACCATTGATTAATATAGATGCTGTGTGCAAATAGTTCACACCATTCATACTACCGGTCATTGTCCACGTTCCTGTTAACGGATCATATAATTCTGAACTTTTGATTGGAGCAGTACCATTCCATCCACCAGTAATTAGCACTCTACCGTCTGCTAATACAGATGCTGCAGCGGAATCGCGTTCAATATTAATACTACCAGTTATGCTCCAAGTTTCTGTTAATGGATTATATATCTCTGTAACCTTACTATCACGGATACCGTGCGATCCACCGATAACTAGTACCGTACCATTTTTTAATAAGACAGCTTGATGAGAAAAGCGCGGAGTTGCCATGGTGCCAGTGCTAATCCATCCTACAAAAATGATGGGAAACTGGTCAGGCGTAAAAGCAAGACATAGTATAATAGCTCAAATCATTCTATATACATGGTGGGAGCATTTAAAGATATTGTGAAATAGTTGTGAATCCTAAATTTTATCAGAAGAACTTTTTCCCCCACGTATAGATTACGAAAATGTGTAAACTATTTTAAAGCACTCTATTATTTGGTTGATGTAAATGTAAAAATGTTATACCGATGCAAATGAAAATGTATCGAAAAGTAGACATTTTTCATTGATCACTCTTTGTATAGTTTTCTTATTTCCACATTTGAAATATTTCATTATCAAACATATGTAATGCACTCATGACTATCGACAGAGCTTGCTGCAATCATGAAGATAGGATAATAAAGCTAATGTTAGAAAAAAATCATGCTGACTTTTAACAATCATATGAGAGAAAAGTTTTAGATGATCTTCAATTTGAGAACAAGTTGTCATAGTACCAATAATACTAATTTCAACAAATGCAATACGATTGACTGAGTTGTTTCTCTTTTAATGAGGCTTATTCTATTTTGTATTTATCCGCCTAGATATTTTTTTTATCTGCGACAGGAAACTGACTTTCCTACAAAACTGCAAGAAAATGTCAAACAGTGGCACGTTTTTTAAGGTAGCATTAAGAGCAAGGCAGTGTATCTATTGTTTCTTATGAATGATCTCTCTTCTTCACGTTTTGATAAGAAATTCCTGAAGAGGAATTACCATTAAAAAATAACTAGATACCTCTGTCTAATGCAATACAACATTGCTTCATGTATCAATATAATTAATGCTTTATGTAGATATGAAATTGAACTTAATTATATCATGAATCAAGCTAGTCAAAAGGCAAGTAATAACTGATTATCAAATAATGATGGGTGCCTATATTTAACCATAGTTAGAGTTAACAGATAGATTCTTTTTCAAAGTCAGTGTGTACGGGCTATGTTCTTCGAAAAATATAGCCTTGATAATTGCGATTATTCACTAAATTACATTCAATATTACCTCTCTGTCTGTTTCTTGTGATAAGATTGAACTGCATCATGCAGTAGTGCCACTACATACGTGTCTCTATCTTAGAGAGCAAGTTCAATTTAAAGAAGACTGCAGATATTTATTCTCAGATAAGAAGTCGCTGGAGAAGTTTACTAGGTCGCTAGATACAATATGTACGATTTTGAGATGTAAAAGAAGGCTCTTCAGTTGATACTGAATCTTATCATATAAACGTATGTTATAAGAAAAATCAATAATAACCTTTAACTAAAATCAAATCGTAGCATTTATAAATCCTTTCTTAAAAAGGAAAATATCTATTAATCGATCACTTTTTTTCGTGAAAAAAATTTTGTTAAATAAAGAAATCGTTATGATTAAAAAGAATGTAAGAAAGATGCTGACATACTCCGAAACTTAGGGTATAGGCTTATAATAAATAGATACAAGACGATATGATGAATGTGT
>CAJNOP010000571.1:118566-136216 GCA_905250075.1 Rotaria sp. Silwood1 | reverse complement strand
GAATGATGTTAAATTCGACGTATGTATAATCTGTCCTGGGTCGCTGGTTCACCAACTTTCGTCGGAGCCGGCAACCGGAGCAGCCTATCTCTGATAGAGATGAAACATTTTGTCTGACAATGGAAGGTCACGAACTGATGAGCAGCTAGATTGACCTTGTTCGAGTGAAATGATCACTCTCATCGACAAACTAACGCATTTAAAATATGAGCTGCTGACGGCGTACCTCGAAAGAGATATTCAATTTTTAAGTTATGCACAATCTGTTACAGAGTCAAAGGGCAGAGGTCAAAGGTCAAAGGTTAAAGATCAACGGTAAAAGATTAACGATAAAGACTAGCGGCTGATAAATATCTCAAGCGAAAACTATAAAACTGTTCGTTAGATTGTTGTATCAAGAGTTGTATAATTTGCGCTTGAGACATTTATCAGCCGCTGGTCTTTATCGTTAATCTTTGACCGTTGATTTTTAACCTTTGACCCGGTAACAGATTGTGCATAACTGAAAAATTGAATATCTCTTCCCAGGTATGCCATCAGCAGCTCATATTTTAAATGCGTTAGTTTGCCGATTAGAGTGATCATTTCACCCGAACAAAGTCAATCTAGCTGCTCATCAGCTCGCGACCTTCCATTGTAAGTAACGAACGTTGATGATATCCGACAGAAGCACATCGATAGGATCCAAGTATCGGTGGTCGACAATATCCTACGAAAACACAGTAACGGGATCTTTTTCTTGGAAACTGACAACATCCTACACTTTCTGGTAGGAATAGTTCAGGATACGGGTAGGTGAGGGCATGACTAGGTGAGAATGGAGGTGGATATGCCGGTGGGCGTAAGTTGGTGAGGGTGGGAATGGATGTGGCTGTAGGCATGAGTATAGTTTTAGGGTGTGGGTTCGTGGTGTGAGGTGCGGATGCTAGAGAAAAGGACTTTACAAAACACACACCCACATCTTTTCAATCAATTGCACAATTTATTTTGGTCAACCCGTAGTGACCAGCCTAGATTCTTTTTTCTCGCTATTAACAACACTGGGAAATTTCTTCGTATTGTGACGCATTCTCTTGAAGTCCATCTAAGAATTTTCCCGTTATCAGCTGTAAAAAAGAGAAAAAGCCCTCCAAAGGTAAATAATAGCATAGCTAGCAGAAAAGAAAAGAAATACCTCTTATCAGTTTTGAATAACGAACTTGTTTGACACTCTTTCACAATTCACATGAAAAAAGTTTCATTAAACTTTTCATATAAGATAAGGATTGCTTTATACTACAGACTGTTTTATTCGCTCGATGAGACCAAGCGTTTGGGACACAGACACTAAAAAGGCAGAATAACAAGTGATGTATATTTAAACAAATAAGTAAACACTACTCGATATACTTTAATAGCGTTTGTCTTTTCTTTTCAGAGTTTCTAGACAATCGTTGAGCAAGACTCTTTCAAGTTTGTACAGAAGTGATTATACGGACTCTCCTCAGAATTAGTTTACCACTTATAAGAAATTGTTTGGGCTGAAATTCTCAGGAATGATTGGTTCTCTTGAGAAATGCTTGTGGTAAAAATTTCAGTCTGATATACTCCACTTGATCGACCTTCCAGTTCGTTATTGTAGTTTCCAGGAGAATGGAAATAACTTTATCACTATAAGAGTTACAAGGCTTGACTTAGTTTCATATTAATACTAGCTTCTCTGCGCAACTTTTCACTGAATAGAAATCAGAAGCTCTCTTCCACTCGATTTTTATGAGCATTTTAGTGTACATGACGTTCAAAATAAGCATTAAACAAATGGCTACCTATTAGGTTATTAATGGTTTCGCACGTTATGTCCTGAACCTTGAATAATGTCAGAAGTTAGTTTGTGGTTTTGTGTATCTTGTATCAGACTTTCGCTAGTTTCATAAATTGCAGAAGTTTTTGTGATATGTCCCCAATAAGGTTTTGGGCATCGTTATGTAACCAAAGGTTTCGTTTTTTGTATGAGAATCATATTCTTAAGTTTCGGAACAAATTGAAAAGTCCCATTATGTAACTGAGCTTATTGCATTGATATTATTTATAGATCCTGAACAGATCAGCTTTAGTTCTGATCAATCGAAGTATTCGAGCAAATCCGTTCTAAGAATTGATCCACCATCTTTTGAACACTATATATGGATGCTCTCCATAACTTGACTACAGTTCTCCGTTCTGAGGAGTCTGCTAAATCTAAAGACACTTTCTTGAGGCGTACGAGCTTAAGATTTTCCTCAGTAAATATCTATTTCCAGGTAGGTTTACTCCATTATTGCAGAGACAAAACATGGTATTCTTCGGTGTATATCATAGAGAACCATTGGTAACTCCTAGACCGATCAAGACAACACTATATTTTGCATTGACGATTATCAGAAAATCACTTGCTGAGATCTGATTCATTAGACGCATCGGCTCTTCTTTCATATGCCCTCAAAAATGATATGTTTTCTTCATAAAATAACAGAAAAAGCATCCCAGTTAAATAGCAGTTTCTTCACGAAAACCTCAAGTACATACATCTCGACAAACTGTCTTACGATTCTGACTACACGAAGTCCAGAACTCTTACAAAGTTAAAGCGATGATCCCAAGATAATCTTCAAAAAATGAAAAGGTTCAACTTTAGCTCATCTTCAAGGCGGTATAAGAACTTTCCTCAAATAGCTCGAAAGAGTTATAAGAATCAACGTAATTAGTTCCGAATAGTTAGATGGACTACTCTCAGATAGACCCAAAACGTGATAAGGACGATCTCCTTATAGTCACGAAAGAGTTATATCGACTAAACTATGATAATACCAAAAAAGTGAATAATGGTTCTTCCAGATAGCTCTTAAAAAGATAATAAGAGTACCGTCAGATAGCTCTTAACAAGTTACAAATAGCACCTTCAGATAAGTCTCGAAACGTTTCTAGTAATGCCCAGATGAGCGTCTTAAAAGATTATAGATATCACTTTTCAAAATATGTGAAAAAGTTACTGAACCTTTATGTGCACTACTCACTCATCGTTTTGTTTTGCTGGCGACGCTGTATATATATACCCCTGACTTCATGCAAAATAATCGTCATTTAGATGTTTATGTAAATGTGTTATTATATTGTAGAAAATATTCTCGACATCTGAATACATATGTATAAGTAAGGACGTTTGAGATAAATTGATAACCTAATAATTAATTAATTAATTGGATATAAATACGGGTTCGGTGGTGACACTGGCAAAGACAAACTTTCCCGATCCTGACAAATTAATAGCTAAGTTCCCTGTGTACAACAAATGAATTTGTTTTCTTTTATAGGTTAATCTTTAAAAGAGTTTTGAGTGAAATTTATTATCTAATACATATTAACTTGTGTCAAATTCAAATCGACCCTAGGATCAAAATCATAAGTAAGTTTCACTAGATGAGAGGTAAAATAGATTTGAAACAATAAACTTAACGGAATTTCTCGTTTCATTTTAGATTGACGTCCAATATTTTATCAAAAGTAAGATAAACTTTACAATACAAACTAAACTGAAATTGTTTCTTCATTTTAGATTAATTCGAAGATCAGATGCGTGGTAAAATGAATTTGGAAACATTAACTAATTTGAAATGCTTTCTTTTAGTTTAGATTGACTTCCAGATCGGATCTAAAGTAAGATGAATTTGAGAAAATAAACGAAAATACTATTTTTGTTCTAGTTCAGCTCTAAGATGTAACAAGAGTAAGTTCTTTTTGAGAACAAAATGCTAAGGATGAGAAAAATAGCAGTGACACACTCGTCCACCGAGTCACAACGAGTTACTTGTCATTCGGATGTGATATGATGTCATCTATGCTCGAGGAAATTCGGTTTCTTGAGTATAGATGATAGTATTTAACACCTGAACGGCACAAGTGAGTCGAGGTGACTTCGATGGGCGAGTGTGTTTCTGCTATTTTTCTCATTCCGTGTCGTATCAGTAGGCGTTAGTAAACATTTAGCTGAAAGGCAAATATACGGAACCTTAATTGCGGAACTTTTCCTTCAGTTTGAAAAAAAGTTTTTGTATACAAATTTTATTACGAAACCTTTTTTAACATTTTTCAAAAATGACTGGGTACAAAACGACCTCCTTTACGATACCAAAAATAGGTCTCCCCGTGTACCGGCAGAATGAAACTAGTTTGGTTCGGTAAAAATCCTTTTTCTTTTAAAGTGCATGAGGGAAAGCTATGTACCAATGAATCTACTATGGATAGCTGCTTGCAGAACCCATGTAACCACGTTTTTAACAAATGCCTCGTACACTCTAAAAAGAACATCCTCCGAAACCTTGTTTCTGTCGATTTTCGAGATTACCTTCTTTTAGAGTGCAGTTACGCGTTGAGCCAATTTCGTGTAACTGCAATAAAATAGTCGAAGTTGTGTATAGTTAAGGTAAAGAATTCGCAGCTACCCCTAGCTGTGGCGCAGTTTTTCGTAATTACGGGTCACAATGCGATCGCAGCTCGATCGTAATCGAGCATATAAGAATTGCTCTATCAAAATGATGACAAACACGTCTCGATATATTGAACTGGTGAAAAGTTATTCAAAGATATTGGTTGACATTTTTGAAAAACTTCTAGAATGGATGCATATTAGCAGCAAATTAGTAGAGAACTTATTGAAATAACTATTGTATGAACCAGAGATGGACAAAGTCGCACCGCGCCTCCCCGCGCTTCCCCGCGCCGTTGCTCACGCCTACGCTACACTAGTCTGAGCTTCGATGAGCGCATGCTTGGAGCATCTCGGTATTCGGTGGAGTTTGAGAAACTGATTGGTAGAGCAAAGAGAAAGAGAGATGTGCGTAGCGCCTAGGCGCGAGTAGTGGCGTGGGGAGGCGCGGTGCGATTTTGTCCATCTCTGGTATGAACCGTAAGTAGTGTTCATCGTTCACTCTTCAAAAAATGAAGTGTAATGATATCTATCGATAGCTGTTGTGTTACAAATTTCTTTGGTTAAGTAATGTGCTAAACTAAACATGATTTTTTCACGATTTTAGATTTTACATTTATTGATCGATCATTAAATGCAAATAAAAACTTTCAAATGGCAGAATCGTCTAACTTATTAATAAACGACTCTTCTTCAATAAGAAATTTTAATCATGTCGTTTATGAAGATGTGTTAAAATTAGCTAAGAATGAAATAATACGCGTTCTGAAGTTGGAAGATGATGAAGAACAGGATGAAATTATCAATGATTTGTTAAAGAATGGTCGACAATCACTGTCTAAGTATAAAAAAGACCTTATACCAGAAATCTATGACGCAGCCATAGATGGAAATGATTGCGAATTGATGAAATATCTGAAAAATTATTTTGAACAACAATGGAAAGTCGAATATGGTTCTTCAAATGAATGGTTTACTTCATTTTTAAATGAATATTCTAATGATGTCAATTATGATTCATATCAATGTGTTTTGAATCGTACAGCTGAATATGGGAATAAATACTTGAATGATTGTCCAATTTTATCAATTGTTTTACAACTTCTATTTAAAGACATCAATAATGAACGTTTCAATAAAACAAATGTATTCAATGATATATGGTTTACAATAACAAATAATGGTCTAAAGTCTATAGAAAAATATTCTGAATATATCAATGAACATGTAATGTTTGAGTTAATACATAAAAAACAGTTGGTGTTATTTCAAGCTTTACGTGAATATTATCATCCAGAATTATTTAAATTACTGGAAGAAAGTAAAATCAGAAATCAAGACAATTTGTATGAGTTAGCGCTAAATAATGTTGCTGAATACGGTTGGTTGAAAGGTTTACAGGCAGTTGAGAGGAAAATAAAACCGAAAAGTTTTACCAAATTATTAGAGAAAATTCCTTCTTCTAAAAAACAACAACCCTTAATATCAAACCAAGCAACCTCAATATTTAGTGAAATGCTCGCAAATCAAGGTATACTCGATCTTATGGAATAACCTGTTCGTTTTTCTCTTGAATAGCAAAGACTGTCACTATAGAAATGCTCTCCTAAATAATGTTCATAGTATAGTTTTCATATATAAACTATTTTCGTGTTACGTAGCTCCAATGCATAGTATATAATATATCATGATTTTTTGGATATGTGATATTGCCAGGAATTCGAAGAAAAATTTATTTTCACCTTTACTTCTTAAAACGCATGAATATGTCAATGAGCGCATTCTAATCACAAATATCATAGTTGCAACGCATAAAACTAAATTTTCTATGCAGTAATACCAGTGCTATGAGGTCGCCCGTAACGGTTCTCTTGAATTTTTTTAATTTTTATCAGACCATAAAAAGGATAAACATTATCAAAAAATACTTGCTCTGACTCCAAAGTCCGTGTTCTATCAATATATGAGCTCGAAAAATTAGCTGAAGTCAATGGTACAAACAACCTCCCTATTTTAGGCCAACTGCAAACAATGCTCATTATTTTTTCTTCTCAAGTCGCTGCTGATAGAGCGCGAAATTTCGACGAAAAAGTAACCCTTTGAGTTCTGCTGGGTGACGTTTTCATAAGAGATGAAAAAGTTGCGCAAAAGAATTATTTAGAAGATTTCTAGAAATAATCGGAAAAATCATAAAGCTTTCGAAAAAAATTGACAGGCCCATCGTCTTTAGGATGAAAAAGCTGTATATCCATAGTTTTAGAAATTCTGGATCATCTGTTAAAGATGCAGAGAGGAGCTTTGCTTACTAGATGTAGAGAGATTTTGAATTATCGGAGAGATCTTGTAACGCGTAAGTCGGACCACATTTTGGAACAGAACTTTCGATACATAAACAAGGTCCCAAAAGTTTCCGCCCCACTCGTTAAATTCACAATATCTATGAGAAAGTTACACATAGCTTATTCATCGAAATACATAGTTTTGTAGAGAAAGATTAGAGCTATCATCTGGAAGAAAGATACTTCAAAATTCATACATGTAGTCGAACATTATAGTAATTTTGCTGAGCTTCAGTGAAGATTAGACCTACGACAGCTTCACTTCATGAACTGAATTCAAAAGAGCATATGAACTGTTCGAACAGTTCCGTTCAGCTTCATCAAACTGTTCGAACAGCTCTTCCGATCTGAGCTGAGCTGTTGGAACAGTCCAGCTCCGCTCGGTAGAACTGCTGCGGCAGTTCAGTTCAGTTCAGGGAGTTAAGAAAGCCAGGCAGTGTAGAGGCACCCATAAGTCCCCATCGGTTATCCTATAGTGGTACTCACAACTCTTCAAAAAGTATCACATGAGACTATCGATAAGTTCGCACAGGCTGTCATATAGAGGTACCCACAACTCTTCAAGGCCTGTCCTATGGGGATACCCATAAGACCTCATGGGCAATCCCATAGAGTATTCACGATTCTTCAAGGCCTATCCAATGGGGATAGCATAAGTTCTCATGGGGTATCATATACGGATACCCATAAGTGCTCATGGGCTATCCTATAAGGGTACCCATAAGACCTCATGGGCTATCCTATAGGGGTACTCATAACTCTTCACGAGCTATCGTATGGGAGTAACCATATGCCTTCATAGACTGGCCTATATGTAAAATTAGCATCTCTACTCTGTTTCATATGATAGAAACTTTCCCCAAACGATAAAACAAGTTGGAATTCTGCGGAAGGAATATGTGTAAACCGCTCACTGCACGAAACAAAATTAAGAATGCCGGAAAACCGGGAAGAAACGTAATCAATATGTTAATTAATATTGAGCATTGGAAAATTTCATTCATCTATTGTTGCCGATGTTAAGTGTAAGTAAAATGCACAAAAACGTTACCGCGAGTTTTGAGAGTTTTCACATATATCCCGAACGAGTGAAACTCGGTGGCCGCTATTAATGCACTATTGGATATTTCATGCGGTCATGCTGTGTAAACGACTCATTAAGACCATTGAGACGACCATTCCGATTGAAAGCAGAGTACCTTTCATTAAAATCACACATATTCGTTGACCACACAAATCTTTATAGCAAACTGCCTCCAAACTTATAGAGCTTTTAAGCCCGCGCACAAGGCGAAAGGCATCTAACCCAATGCAAATCACATCTGGCGAAAAAATGAGCACTTTCATGAGCATGACTATGACTCACTGTGCCCAGCTTGCAGGCTGTTGAAAAACATTTTAAAGGATCGCGCCTAGCGGGAATAGATTAAGAAAAGCTGGGCTTACTACGAAAGCAAGCTATTCTTTCATGAATATACAGGGTTGTGCATAACCTTTTGCTAGGGGTGTAGCACTATGATATCAAGTTGAATACCTAATGAATTTTATATCAAATTAAAGCGCGTCGAAAACTGGATTCATTCGTACTAAATGTTAAGACTTATCAAAACCTTTTAATGTCGAACTTACAAAATTTTCAGAAATCTTATGTCCTCTTAGGCATAGAAACTTAAGGCGCCAGCAATTCAAATATAGAGTAAAATATTTTCTTCTGATATTTTTACATAACTCGATAGAGTTCGTTGAGCTCTACAAAACTGTCTATATTAAAAGTATTTTAAATAATTTTTGCTCCGATAAGAATTTTACAAATTAGTCGCAAAATTCGAAAAAATGTTTAAAAACTCGTTTTTTTGCTATTGAAGAGTAACACTCAATTTTCTCAACAAAATTAGCTTTTTCTATTATTTTTACTAAAAAAGACACTTCGAAATACACTCATTCGCTGCAACATGAAAAATTGCGTCTAACGAGTTTACTCAGAAGTGTTGTGGCTGGTAAAAATAATGGAAAAAGCTAATTTTATTGAGAAAATTGAGTGTTACTCTTCCGTAGAAAAAAAACGAGTTTTTAAACATTTTTTAAGATTTTGCAATTAATGTTTCAAAATTTTTTATGAGTGAAAAATGGCTTGAAAAACTTTTAATATAGACAGTTTTGTAGAGCTCAACGAACTCTATCGAGTCATGTAAAAATATCAGAAGAAAATATTTTACTCTATATTTGAATTGCTGGCGCCTTAAGTTTCTATGCCTAAGAGGACATAAGATTTCTGAAAATTTTGTAAGTTCGACATTAAAAGGTTTTGATAAGTCTTAACATTTAGTACAAATGAATCCAGTTTTCGACGCGCTTTAATTTGATATAAAATTCATTAAGTGTCCAACTTGATATCATAGTGCTACATCCCTAGCAAAAGGTTATGCACCACCCTGTATATCAGGGATGCCAGATCTTCTGGATTTCCCGGAAAAATTTCGGCTTTTAGGGCCTTTTCCGGATTATTTTCCGTTTTTGAAAAAAAAAATTCCGGATTTTCGAGCTTGACATCCGGCAACTAATATATAACACTACCTCAAAGGGAACTCCACTCCAACAGACTGACCAATGATCATATTGCTCTTTCGGCCTACACCCAGAAAACGATTATGCGCACCCCCGTAACCCCATTAAATAACAGGGATATCCAGACTACGATCGACAACAATTACGGAAACATACAACTTCCAATGACTGATATATAGGAAGCATAGAAGACCCACAGCAAACTAACCAAGACCCAAAAATTCTTCCCACTTGAAAATCATACGCGCCACGCCCAGAAGCCAGCCTAATAGCTCCAGGCTATGCATTTTCAAAACCCTTCAGGAGTTGTGGGTAGTCCGCAGAAGAGCCTAAGACATCTTATGAGTACTTCCATAGGATAGCGCATGAGGACTTATCGGTACTACCATAGGATAGGCCTTCAAGAGTTGTGAGTACCTCTAGAGGATAACCCGTGGGAACTTATGGGTTCTCCCATAAGTTAGGCCTTGAAGAGTTGTGAGTACCCCCATAGGAGAGCGCATGAGGACTTATTAGTACTACCATAGGATAGCCCACGAGGACTGATGGCTACCCCACAGAGTGAGGCCTTTTCAGTTCTCTGAGGTGACCTGAACTGTTCGAACAGTTCAGTTCAGCTCAGCTCTGTTTTTTGAAGAACTCATCAGTTCGGAACTTTTTCCGAACTGTTGTATTCCTAGTGAAGTTACCATCCTACATATTTTTTAAGAAAAATTTAAAAATTTTTTTTTTCCAAAAAGCTGTATGACATTTGCCGGCAAATATTTTATAGCAGCGTTGTCATCTTAATTCAATAATATTCATTACATTTGCTGATTATGATTGTACTTTGTAATGCTATTAACATTGTTAAAGAGTTTCATATGTATTGTCTTAATTTATGAAGTTTACTGTCTCCAATTTATTCTCTAATATATTGGTTTCTTCAATCTATCTTTTTGACAGTTTTCACAGCTTAGAAAAAAAAACAGCACTCATTTCAAGTCAAATAGATGACGTATTAGTGATAGAAATATTCTAATGTATCATTCGACAATATTTAGGTGTTTATGAATTCAATTCATCACTTGATGTCGAAAAAATGGTTGATACATGGAAAAATTTCATTCCCGAAAAATGGAAACAAATGATTAGTAGCATTCGAAAAAGAGTTAAAAGTAGTCGGCGAAAAATAAGGTCAACCAGCACCAAATTGAATTATTGAGATTTATGCAAAACTTTAGTCTGATAAACTTGTAAATCATTTAGATCATTGATTGAATTTTTTTTCTTGAAAAACATGTAAGATGACAATATTCACCAAACACCCGCCAATAACCACAACATTCAACTAGATCTATGCGTTTCGAAATATGTTTTTTCAGATGCTAGCTCTAATTTTCCTCTACAAAAGTATTTATTTCAATCAATTAGCTATGTGTAGGTTTGTCATAGACATGCTCGATTTACCGAGAAGAGTCGAAACTTTCTGAGCATCCTTCAGTTTTTTCCTCATCCTAAACACGACAGCGCTGTGATATAGGAAGAGTTTCTTTTTTTCATATTTTACCTATTCAAAGAAGGTCTAACATATGAATATCACTGGTTATTGTTCTCTGTAATCATCAAACCTGATAAAGTACACGATTTTCCTAACCAAAGCGTGCATGGTTACTAAATCATGACAAAACTCTTTACATGTGACTGTGAGTTCGTTTATCTATCAATACGACCACACATTCAGCAAAACACAATTGTTTTATTTTGCGTGTTTTACTCTTTTTTTTGTCTTTTACTAAAACGATACAATTGTTTAGAGGAAGCACTGTCAAAAACATCTTCAACTAATTTAATGGTAACCAATACAGAAATGAAACAAGTATCGATTGAAGATCGTATGCAAGAAGTAAATACAGCAGTACTCAGCGATAATAATACCGACCCGAAAACAACATCGAAGAGTCAACCAGAACCAACAACCATCGTAGACATTAAAGATGGAATTGGGGGTAATATATTACAAAGCTCTCCCCAATTGATACAGAAAACCCTCAATGATATCAAAAACAAGTTTGATTTACAAAGTAGATATGTTTACCAGATAGAACAAGAACTAGCAGAGCTTGAACAACTAAAGTGTGACTACGACAATATCAATCCAGCAGTTTTGTATTTGCGAGACAAGAATTATTCAGATATAAATGTTCTGAATAGGAAGATTGAAGATCTCGAAGTTGAGAGAAAAAGACAACTTGAAGCAGCCAAGACGGAGAAAGATACGATAGAATCTCGATTGAAGAGCTTGGAATTAATTTTTACAGAACATAAGGAAAAGTGTTCTCAAACGAACGATTCAGATGAACGTAGAAAATTGCAGAACGATTATTTAAAAGAAGTTGGATATTCGAATATTGCTGCTGTAATCGAAGCTATTACAAAAGCCACGGCAGACAAAGAAAAAATCTTAAAGTGCATTGAGAATAATAATAAAGA
This sequence comes from Rotaria sp. Silwood1, assembly GCA_905250075.1. Taxonomy (NCBI): domain Eukaryota; kingdom Metazoa; phylum Rotifera; class Eurotatoria; order Philodinida; family Philodinidae; genus Rotaria; species Rotaria sp. Silwood1. The sequence continues at coordinate 124,399 of CAJNOP010000571.1, read as the reverse complement.
GCTAAGTGATTTAATACGTAGTCTTGAATTGATAAGAGCAGAATATAACTCATTATTAGATTCACCTGCATCTAACTCTACCGCAATGAATGATCTTCTACGAGATAAAGGATTTAATAGCCCTACACTCCTTCATCAGAAGATTCAGGAGAAGAAGAGCATCATCGAGGAATGTAAGAAGAATGAGGAAAAATACTATTTTAGCGATAGATTAGACGTATCTGCAGCAAACGATGCGTTTGAATATATCAGTGAATCCGAAAAATTAGATGATGATAATGTTAAAAAGATTGCAGCTGATACCAGAGAGACATTGGAACAGTATATACGCGAATATGGTAATGTGCTCGATCAAAAAATTAAAAAAAAGTATGAGGATATCATTCATATCGGTTGCGTAGAAAATCCTACTCAATATTCTCACGATTTAGACAAGTGGCTATGTGAATTAGATTCACTTAGTAAATCTGAACGTGTTTTGAAATGTATCAATGGAGCCGAAAAGGTAGAAAGTTGGAATGATACATTTCTTCGTTATTATCGTAGTTTGAGTCGTGAAATGGAAAAATACCAAGCTAATAGCGACAAGAAAGAATTGAGAATACGATTACACATTGCGGAGGCATTGAGCTGCGTAGATATATTCTGTTCAACTAAAATTTCAGGTCAAGGATTTGAAAACTTATATAGACAGTTTATGCTAAGAGCTGATGAACAATGGGAAGCAGATTATAAGACTATAATAGACCACATAAATAAAGAGGCCTATCGAAAAGCAACTATGGTGCTTTCTAATAATTGTCCCTGTTTTTTAAAAATCAGATATTCTATCGAAATTAAACATCACCTAGAGGATTCTTTAAAAAAACTGATGCATAATACCAAAAGTAAGGCAAAGGAGCTAGAAGAAACTATCGAAACAGAACATAATCAGAACGAACTAAGAGAAATCATAGAGAACATCAAGAAAATTTTTGGTGCTTCAGAAGAAAACGAGTTCAAGGACTTACTTGACGACATCATGAAACGTGATATCGAAAGGTTTCGAAATGATATCATTCACATTTTATCTGATAGTATTAAAGCTATTGAAGCTTTTCTCAATACCGATCGTTTTTTAGAAGCTGAACAAAGCATGACAAATCTTCTCAGTGTGCAGTTGGAATTAAAAGATATTTGTAGATATGAATCAGTTTTTGAAAAATATAAAAAATTAGAAGAGAGATTGATAAAAATCGATAGTGAGATTTTAAAACGCGACTTTCAAGATGTTAACAATTACCAAATGCATTCGCCAAAACAATTTTTAGAGAATTTATGTTTAGTTCAAAAAAAATTCCCAGACAAATATGAAATAGTTTACAAAAATATGTCAAAGAAAATACGTGAACATTTTGAGAATGCTATAAAAAATATTAGTAGTATCTCTTGGAATGAACGTTATGAGAAAATAAGTTCACTTGAAATTGCACTAAGGTATATACCAGAAGAATGGAAAGATGACTTCAGCTTACAAATCAGTAAATACAGAGAGTCGATCAGTAATGAAGAGAGTGCAAGTAGAGCTGAGTTGATGAGTTGTCTGGCAAGTCAGAGTGAAGACGAGCATACTATCGTAAGACTAGGCACTCTTGCTAAGCAATATAATCAGCAAAAGATGGATGAACTTTTGAAAGAATTATGTAAAAGAGTTCTAAAAAAGTTGAGAGACTATCAGACAAAAGTAAAGTTTTTTTTAGATGAGCAAAATATGCAGTCCGCTGTAGATATCGTGCAGAAAATCTTCAAATATGAAGAAACTCTGAGTTCGTATATTGAAGGAGTTTCAGAAATTTATAAAGATGTCTTTCATTTAACAATGGAAAGTTTTTATAAGTGCTGTAACACTATTGCTAACATCGCTACATTTGAAAAAGTCAACATTGTTGATACAGCTTTTGATAACATGGTTGTTTTTGTCAAATTTTGTACGACTCTTGATAAAACAACCAAAGAATTGCTATTTCACGCACTTTTGCTAAAACTAATGGAGACATTTAAAAAAGTTTACGAGTATTTTAGTAGAAACTCTGAAAATTACAAAGCTGCCATTCTTGAGATACATATAGCTGAATTAAAAAGCGTTATGATGATATCTCAACGATGGAATCGATTTTCGCAGAAGTTGAAAAAATTTTGTGAAAACAATAATTCCAAACTAGTAAAAACATTTTCGGATGCTCTAGCAACGATTGTACTGTACGAAGATATGTGTGCTGAGCTGGAGAATAAGGTAAACTATTTAAAGAGTCAATTAAATGTCGAACTCATTAGTGAAGAGACAACACTGTTTGTAGAAAAGCGTGACGCTTTCTTCCGTAATCTCATGGAGTTGATTAATAAGTTAAGAGCGATCAGCGCCGGATTAAAATGTTTTTTACCATCTACATTCGATCTAAGACAATTAGAAGAGCAGATTAAAAGAAAAATTCAAGTGCTTGGTGAAGAACTTCTTAAATCAGCATCAAAAGGAGAACTAACTTCGGTTGAATGTGATAAATTTCGTGTAAATTACAACCATCTTTCATCGTTTGTAGCTTATGTAGATCTAAGAGAAATCGATGTTAAAACATCATTTTTAGACAAATCAGAGGAAAAGGTTCTCGAAAACGTAACATTCCTGGGTAAACAAATAGAAGGTTCACTTTCGAATGTTGAAGAAGTCGCGAAATTGCTATGTCAAATGAAATTTTTAGCTGAAAATCTATCGATGTTCGATACTGAAATCAATGCACAAATAGATAAAGAGTTGAAATTTTTTAAGACGAAACAGGGTATACAGGGTATCGATCGATTAACCATGCTTTTAGAGAAAACAGATATAGGTTCTCAATTGATTCATGAACATACCTGCTTCATTGGAGAAAATTGGCGAAAAAGACGTGAAAAAATGCAAAAACAAGATGATTTGAACTATGTTATAGAAAATTTGAGAGGAGATGATGTTGAAGAAGAGGATGTAAAAACTATTTTGAAAGAAAAGTATCAAACTTTCCGGTCAAAGTATGAAGAACTAGTATCTAGATTTTTAACATCATTTAATTCGAAGATTGAGACTGAGCCGAATTTAGAACAATTGGTTACAGAAACAAAGGCTCTCGTTGGTGAAGTAGCTCAAACTTCCAAGTCTATTAACTGGGATGAATCTCTTCGACATAAAATTCCTGAATTGTTAGCACATATTTTTTCTGTTTGGACTTTGAAAAATACTCAGCATTATAATGAGTTGCGTGGCATCAACGCATCACGAGCTTATCTATTGATGCCACATGTTGCACAAGTCATTGCCATCTTCCGTATTCTCGGTATAGTGTACAAGAAGAATTTCGAACTCCTAGGATTTAGTACACCTAAAAAACTACTCGCCGACGATTTAATTAATAACTTGGTACAAATAGGAACAGGTGAAGGTAAATCAGTTGTTATGGCAGTTACTGCTTGTGTGTTTGCCCTCATTGGAATGGATGTTAGATGTTCTTGCTATAGTGAATATCTAAGTGTACGAGATCAAAATGATTTTGCTCCAGTTTTTCGTGTACTCGGAATAGAAAAACGAATCGAATATGGAACTTTTAACAAACTATGCGAAAATCTGTTAAATGAACAATGTAATGTACGAGAAAAAGTACGTGATATGATCATGAAAAATCAAAATGCTATAGATGTAGGTGTAGCAATGGCTCGCGTTCGTCCAAAAGTGTTATTGATCGATGAAGTAGATGTTTTTCTAAGTGAAAAATTCTATGGTGGAATCTATACACCGTCACTATATTTAAAAGACCTCTCAATAAAGATGTTATTAGACACATTATGGCAAAATAGAGATGTACGCACACCGAATGCTGTCAGGGCTTTGCCAGCATACAAAAATTGTGCTGCACGATTCAGCAATTGGATTTTTCTTTTCGAGGAAGCCATTAAAGATATGTTAGTTGCTTTACGTTCGTTTCAGTCATCAACATATATTGTGAAAAATGATAAAATCGTCTATGTCGAAGGCGAATCCACTGCAGAAAACGTAGTTCGTGGTTATGATACTATTTGGGCATATTATTATGAGAATCAAATAGGTAATATTAGTCAAACCAGTCTAGCTGCGAATGTAGGCATCATTATTAACTGTGGAACATTCTCTTACGCTGAAATGCCGCATGAATTTATGTTTATAACCGGTGTTACAGGTACTTTAGAAACACTTGCTAAATCAGAAATAGATATATTGAAAAATGTGTATCATGTACACAAAAACACAATTATGCCATCAGTATTCGGAAAAAGCAATAGAAAGTATAATTCCGCGAACGATGTATACGCAGTTGGGATGTCAGAATATTTCATGAGAATTCGTGGAGAGATTGACGTTATGTGTAATGCTGGACGTGCCATTCTTGTATTTTTCGAATCGGAAGAAAAATTAATGGCATTTTACAACTCTTCTAACATGTCATCTATAAAAGAGTCTGTACAGATTATCACCGAAAAAGTTTCCTACAAAGAGAGAGAACTATGTATTAAACGAGCAGCAACTGATGGTAAAGTTACATTATTGACTAGAATATTTGGAAGAGGAACTGATTTCATATGTCGAAACCAACAAGTTTTAGCTAATGGAGGTATTCATGTGCTTCAAACCTTCTTTTCAGAAGAACTATCTGAAGAATATCAAATAATGGGAAGAGGAGCTCGACAAGGAGATTTAGGTTCGTATAGAATGATATTGTTGGATAGTGATTTAGAATGGGTACTTAGCGCTGATTGGGACAAGGAGATTCCCAAAATAACAGGCTCTATTCTGTATGAGTTTTTGGATAAGGCTCGCAACAAACGTTATGAAAGCAATTGTGCTGCAAGAGGAGTTGGTATTAAACAATGTAGGCATGACCACCAAGAGTCTATAAGATTCATGAATGCTTTGTCTAAGGGAGAAACGAGCATTGTTAAAAGCTTTTTGACTGAGCAGAATCGCGGAGCTGACATACCTTTAGGTGTCTCGCGCACAATTCTCCTTATGGATGCAACAGGCTCCATGTCAAATCTGTTGTCTGCTGCCAAAGATACTGTCTGTACGATGTTTAAACGTGCCTCTGATATTCTAAACGACGAAAAACTTTCTAGTGATGCATTTCAAATGCAATTCGTCGTCTATCGAGACTATGACTGTAAAGCAGATGGAGTTTTACAAAGTTCTTCTTGGGAAACGAATCCAACTAAATTGAGATCTTTCATGACAAATATTCGTGCTTATGGCGGTGGAGATTATGAAGAAGCAATTGAAATAGGACTGTGGCACGCAGTTCAGCAAAGTGCAGAACCAGACGGAATTGCACAGGTTATTTTAATTGGAGATGCACCAGCTAAAAGTAGTGCGGCAATAGACAGAGACAGAAAAGCTACCGGGGGTGAATCATATTGGAATAAAACAAATTTTAGGAATCCCACTCATTATACAAGCGAGTTGAGAAAATTAAAAGACAAGAATATTCCTGTTCATGCATTTTATCTCCATGATGGTGCAAAAGTGAATTTTGAACAAATTGCGCATGAGACGGGAGGAAATTGTAAATTTTTAGAAATTAATTCTCCTGAAGGTGCAGATTTACTGACTGATTTTGTTACTCAAGAAATACTAAGAAAAGCAGCTGGGAATCACGGAGATGCTGCAGTAGAAGTATATAAAGCGAAGTACGTAAAAACAACGTTTACATCCTAAAAACGATTGAGAAAGAAGTATCTCATTACCTCATTACTTGAATATTTGAAGTTTCTTTTTACTCTGAATGAACAATGACATTAA